>CAUHTR010001045.1:0-92082 GCA_959609185.1 Schmidtea polychroa | reverse complement strand
TCAGTTATCGCGCGCCGTACAGATGAGACTATTTTGTAATTAAATGAGTTTTGAATTTTTTTGTTCATTTTGTATGTAAATTTAGAAGAAAATGATTCAAAACAGAGTTTAAATAGAAAATAAATCAAAGCATAGTTAAAAATACAATTATGTCTCTAAAAAATATATGCCCATCTATTAATCTTTATATTTTCTGTCCTCGTTATCATCTTACTGTTTTGAATCATTCATATGGAATAAATTCATATTTTATAAATTACTGATTTTGTATCATGAATGATAATTTAAAATACATTGTTTCTGAAATAAGTTTGTTTAAATGTTGGGAAATTGTGGTAAATAAGAAAATGGAAATTGTGCAATAATTAGATCAAAATATTCTATTTATTGTTTTATGTTAATTTTATTAATCGCGGCCAATTATGACACTCCCTCGGCGGTAGCTCATTACTAGAGTAAGTAATTTTATCTTAGTAGCTCACATTAAAATATATTTGGTGTAAAATTTATATTTAGAAAAAAGAAAATTCTATATATTTTGTTGAATTATTATTAGCTTCCGCTATTTTTATAATATTATCTCCTTGTCAATCAGTTTATATGATTTATAATATTTTTTGACTGGTTACCATCTTCTCCATTCGCTATTTAAGGGTTGTTAAAGAGTAATCTCAAATAATGAATAAAACATTTGAATTTTCAAACTTTTTCAAAAAGAATTATTTCAAATTTTAAACAAAATCTCCTAATTATTATGATCTGTGTTTGAATCGTATTTGCAATATATCCATATTCAATGAGTCACAGTTCTATTTCATCAATGATACTAGTTGGGAGGATATCTAAATTATTAAAGGAGTAAAATGATTGTGGGAAATGTCGATAAGTGAAAGGAGCGTTCTTTTGGATCTCAGTCAAACAGCAATGTAAGAGAGATCTTGAAAAATGAGAAGGGAACAGAAGCAAATCAATAAAGACAGACAATTAAATAGAAGGTTATTAGCAAGTACAAATGCTACATAGCCTACTCGAGAGAATGAGAAAAAAGGGCATTGGAAATCTGAGAGATAGCATTGTCAAAAAATACATATCTCGACAGATTATGGACCAGGTGGGAAAAGGAATGAATTATCAATAAGTAATATCATATGGCAAGGTATAAAACTGAATACAAATTAGGAGACGATAAAAGATTTGCGGCAAAAAGCGAGAAAATTTACTAGAAAGAAATTTGTGAGAAATTTGAATTTACGAGGGAAAAAAATTGATGAGAATCAGAAAACATTTTGAGGAAACTTGCGTATTGAATTAGTAAATCAGAAGTAGTTGAGAAATTCATATCAAATTAAAAGCAACCAGATCAATTTTGGGAATCACGCAGTAGTCAATCGGTCGTGTTCTTAAAGGATTGTTATTGTTGTGCTATTCTTCCCTAGGGGTTGTAATACGCATTTGAAACATTTGAGGTTTGTTGAAAATCGGTATCGTTGAATTCGTTGTAATCAATCACGCTCGGAGTCAGATCAGTAATTGACAATTTAATAATCACTGATCAACTACAATATACCCAATAGCAGTGTCCTAAACTTTAACCTATTACCTATCGTGTTAGTGAACATAAATACGGATCTCGGACAAAGTTAGATTTAAAATGAGTTTGTATATATAAAACCATAGTGTGATAACAGATATTTTTTATTAAATTTAATTATTTATTTAGCAGATATTTCTTAACATTGATTTTCCCCGCATAATATACAATTTAAAAATCTTTTTGGGTTCTAAAATTTAAAATATGCAAATAATTATAAAAGAAATAATGAAAATTGAAAATTAAGAAATCATCGAATTAAAATTTGAAAAACGTGTCAGATGTAAATGAGATGATGGGAAAGACCATTCATCGGAATATGTTCAGAAAGAGTTTAAATGCAGGAAAACGTACAAAAACAGAAAATGGTTAATTAATTAAGGAAAATCCGAGTTAAGTAAGAAAAGTGGATTCTGGGAAAACGGGAAAAGATTATCGTAAGAGAGAAGCATGGTGGGACAATTAATCATTTTTTCTTGAAGGAGAAAAGATGAAAAAGGCCGCGATGCAAAGCTTGTCAAAGGGAGACGATCTGGTTGAAATAACATTAATCAATACAATTATTTCAACTATATAAGGGAGCTCAGACCCAGAAATAATGAAATTTAAATTGAAGTATAATGGCATTTTAAAGTTTCGAAAAATATTATCGCGTTGCGTTATACGTGCGTTTTGACGCAAAACATATTTTTTTCCTGTTACACTACTTTTGATGACTTTTTCAGTAGTGCAATGCATAGATGAAATTAAAATATAAGTATAATAAGATTTTAAAATATTAAAAAATATTAACAATTCGGGTGTATTTGGGAAATCTTAATTGTCGGAAGTTGCTTTCGGGGAACAAGTTTTACGATTGGAAGCCGACTCCGGATGCAATTATCAGTAGTGCAATGTATAGATGGAATTTAAATTTAAGTATTATGGCATTTTGAAGTTTTGAAAAATATCAATGCGTTGCGTCATACGTGCATTTTGACGCAAAATATAATTTTCCTAATAGATTACGACTTATGACGTAATTTTAAGTATTGCAATGTATAGATGGATTTTAAAAGTAAATATAATAACATTTTATAAACTTTAAAAAATGTTAATGCGTTGCGTCATATTTGCGTTTTTAAATAATTTTAACGAATAAAAAATTGAAATGATTTATTTATCGCACTTACATAAAATAAATATTTTTTTTTGATTCGTGCTAAAACATTTCTCCATTGTTTATAAAAAATTATATAAAATAATTACAACACTATTCTATCTTTGCGAATCAGTCTGGTATGTTGACCAGATTTTCAGTTTCATTGAAAATGCGTCAGCAAAAAAATATTCTTTATTTATTTTAAATTTTATTCGTTATTACAAATTCTAATGAAACTAAAAATAAATAAATAAAAGAAACTGAAATAGTTTTTGACAATCCTATGGTAAACTGTTCAGGAAAACCACTTCATATCGCCCTATTCATAATGCCATTATTACGACACAAATTTTAACATTTGACAAAATTTTAATTTTTAAAATAAATTGTATAATCTTATGAAATCTAAAATTTTCATTATTAAGTTGTTAAATATACACAAAAATAACTTAAACGGAGTTTTAAAGTGTAGCCTAATCATTTAATCTTTACATTTTAAGCTGATGAACTTATTTGCTAGAAAATATGTGAAATGATAAAAAATGATTAAAAACTTCTTGTAAATGAAACACTGGAAATCATAGTTCCAAAATACAAATATATAATTAATATGATTCATCATACTATAATTCATATAAATTCGTTTTTTATGTTTTAATGTTTATTATTATAGTCAAGGTCATAATAAAATGTGGGGTTTATCTAGAGTAGTGAAGAAAGAAATCGACATACAGAGAATTAAATGGAAATCGATAAAAAGGGAAAAATTAATAAAAATTCAAAATTAATAAATAAAAACTAAATATTTAAAAAAAAATTGTAAAACAATAAAAATTTACATAATTCGGAGAAAACAGGGGTGCGGATGGCAAATAATGAGAAAAATACGAATACGATAATATAAAATCAATGTGGATTCATAGAGAAACATATTAAATTTGATTGGTATATGGAATCCACAGCTTAAGTGGGAACTTTGAACTCTTTTCTCAAAATAAAATCACGTGAAAAAGGTTTAAAATAAAGAACAGTATTATTCAGAATCAATAAATCAAATAAAAGTGAAATACATTGAAACGGAATCAACATGTTTAAACAGAAAAGTACAAAAATGTAAGATATATAATTAATTAATAGTCAGAATTAGATTCTTGAAAATGGGTCAAAGATAGAATAAATTATGGGAATTATGTGATTTTACTCAAGGCAACAGGAAAATCAAATGAACGAGAAATTTGAGAAATCATTATCACGAAAGTGGTTGATTGGAGTAAATAAAAACGGGGTTATCACAAGGAAGGTGTATTAACAAAAAATTAATTATTTTATTTTCCAAAGGATTTGTATAGAGACGATTATAAAGGGAATGTCAAGTTGGTTTTACAATTATTAATTAAACGGATTTTACAATGTAATGAAAATGGAAATCGTAATCAATTGACATTTTGCCTCAAGTAGAAAGAGTAAAGGACTGTTTATTGGAAACTTTGAAATCGAGCTAGAAGGAAAAGAAAAAATATCACAATGGAGGCTGAGGAGTTGGAATTTTTTTAGAGTGATTATTATTTCATCGCACAAAGCATCGTTACTTAGTGGTAGCGAAAACCATGCAATTAAGCGATTTCTTTTGTGGTTTAAACATTTCATTTATAAATATTTGATATTCCATAAACGTTGAGTGTTATATATTAATTTGTTTCTCAAAGAACACATGGAGTCAGAGCAACCTATTAATTATTAATTAAAACTTAACTATATGTTCTCGTGTTGTACTTCATTACTTCAGATAAAATCCTAGGTTTCATATTTTTTTAATTTTATTGTTGATTTTCCTTTAAAAATATTTTTATTTCAAAATCCCAGGATTGAAAATTGATCTTTTTCCATGTGTCAAATATAATTTTATTTTTCATCCTAGAAAATAGCAAACTTCATCAACAATGATAAAATAATCAAATATTATATTTTTGTGCAGTTATAACTAAAATTTCGTTAAAAGTTAATATAAACCGGAATGAATTCAATTAATAATTAAATACAAAAGAAAGTACAATAATTTCCGATTGATAACATAAATCTAAAGCTCCAGTTGCGAAAGACTAATATTTTATATATTGGTGAATTATTTTAATGAATTTTAATAATATAAAATGTTGAAATATTATTCAAAATATATGTAAAATTGAAAACCAATCAAATTTGTGAATTATTTATTCTTAAATTATTAGCCAATTGTAACGTGAAGGTACACAAAAGTGATTAAAATGTGAACAAAAGGGGTATCGAAACACTAGATATCCGAACATGATCGAGAAAAATAATAATGAAAATAAATAGTTCAATTAAATTCAATTATAAAGGAAATAGTAAAATTCGTAAATAATCTACAACTCGATAAATCGACGTGATCCTCCAATTATTAATCATTGAAAATAAAGTTTCATGCTGCCGAACAAAAAAAGAATCTCGAACAAAAACAGTAAAATACAAAATACCATTTAAATTACAAATAATCTCCAATGTACACATATAAAATGTTTATTTTCAATTTTGAAAGCTCTAGAAAAGTAAAAACAACAAAAACGAACTTCATTCTCATTTTGTATTAAAACATGTGTTTGAAATTTCAACTAATTGACAGGTAGGATAATAATATTTCGGTTGCCATAACAGCAGAAATAATAATAATAATAATAATAATAATAATAATAATAATAATAATAATAATAATAATAATAATAATAATAATAATAATAATAATAATAATAATAATAATAATAATAATAATAATAATAATAATAATAATAATAATTAATAATAATAATAATAATAATAATTCCAGGGATTTGCTAAATATTGTTCGATAAAAATTAGACTTTCTTCATTAATTTGTATTTATAAAGATCCAACTAAGTATCGTAAATGTTAAATGAACCATTTATGGGAAACCTTTATATTTTCAATAATGACTATAGGATTCTTATGGCCTATGGCTACTAATGTTTCATATGAATTGAAAATCATCAATGTTGTGCTGTTCCTTTTGAATATTGTTAAAAAAATCTATCCATTGTAAATCAAATTGGGATTTACTCCACAATAAAAATTGGTCCAGAGAATTTAAACGCTGCTCAACAGTATCTGTTTGAATAATATCACAAGCCGTTACAAAAATACTTTTCAAATCGTAAATCAATTTTGACAAAGTTCCATTCAAAACAGTCGGCGACGATTCTCGCCTTAACAAAGACGAATTCCAATCAACATCACAATAATCTTCTTTGGTCCTCAGTGCGATAATTTTTAATAAGGCAAACAATCCATAAAATGCAGGCGTTGGGCTGAGAAAATTTGATAATCCTGAACAGTATTTTGCCAGATATTGAAGAGAGGAGTATTTGACATTGTCTAATTCGAAAAATCTTGTCGACAGAAGTGTCAAATCAATGTGAGAGTTGACCAAACTGACAGAATGATCCGTTGGATCTTGACTGGTGACGGTGAAATTGATAATGGGATTATCAAGAGATTCTGACTGAGAAATCTTTGAATTTTGATCAGAAAATAGAAAATTTTGACTGTCTTTATCTGACTGATATTGTTTCTTTTCCTGTTTCGGAAATCTGGTTATCAAATTGGAAAATATTATTGGAATTATAACTAACAACAAGGTCTAGAAGCAAAAATATAATTAAAAAAATTTATTGATAATAATATATTATCTAGTCTTTAATTAAATTTTTAAGCATTATCAAGATTATTAAGAATAATAACAAATTTTAAAATAAAAAATTTCAACGAGATTATCTCTGCCACTCCTTTACCAAATAATTTTTCATTTCGAAAACATTGTATATCACAAGATGTGACGCAACGTGTGTAGGAGAAAAAACAAAGAACATACCGAACACGACTCGATGAACAAATTAAAAAGAAAACCAATACTTATCACGAAAACTGGGAAAACGTACACAAATCAGCAACACTCTTACACAAAACAAAATGCAAAATACTACAAAACGCATTTAAAAATACATTAAAAAAATTAGCCGCAGAAACTTTTTTTATCAAAAAGCACAAACCATCTATCAACCTTCAACTAACTTAAATTTCAAAAGGACATTTAAAATTCAATAATGATTAAAATCACTTGAAAAAGGCTGTACCGAAAATTCGTGAATATCAAAAACATCGATATCTTTACTGATTCATAGTCAAGCTTTTTAATAAATACAATGTCAATTGAAAATGAAAAGAAACATTACAAGCTTTGTGATAGCCAGTGCAATTCCCAATAGTAGACTAGTTTCGAGCTTTTGACTCTCATCGTTACTATGCAGGAGACGCCAAGATTTCTCTTCGCGCCGTGCAAGTATACAATATTGCTGATTCAACTCTATTGCATATTTTCCCTGCTACACTGGAAATCACATCCCTTGCAAATTCGCTAAATCACAGAAAAAAATATCTGCAAACTTGTAAACATGGCGTATGAAAAATCATATTCGCCTCTGGAGACACCGTCTATACACAGAAACTGTTTACAAGTGCATCCGTAAACCTTTAGCATTTTTAACTTGTAATGGTGTAAAATATTATTTTACATATGTCTAACATTAAAATAATATCACAAAGCTTTTAATGTTTATATTATTTTAATGTTAGACATCCATAAAAAAATATTTTATACCATATTATTATTATTATTATTATTATTATTATTATTATTATTATTATTATTATTATTATTATTATTATTATTATTATTATTATTATTATTATTATTATTATTATTATCATTATTATCATCACAATTTATATTCAAAAATTAAGTAGTGCTATTCGGGAGCAATTACTTTGAAATTAGGTATCATATAAAGTAAAGAACACCCTGGTAGACTTTAAAATTTTATTATTGGCCTTATCATAATAAAATTGTCATAATAACACATCAAAACGACTTTATTATAAATAATTAATAACTTTTAAAAATTTAATTCATAGAAACATTTAAATTACTTTTTTAATTTTAATCAATAAGAATTTAAATTAAATTTGCTTTTTAACAAAAATTTAAGTCATTTTAAAAACGACAAATTTTAAATAAAATCATTTGAAAGAGAAAATCTATTTTCAGACACTTCAAATCCAAATTTGTTTACTTTTTATTGACAATTTCACATTTCAAGGTCAATTGTTCTGCAATCCATTTCGGCTGGCACAAGTCGTTAAAACGTAAAGTAGAACGAATTCAAACTATTCTTTATCATAAAAAATGCCCCCCCCCCTCCTCTTACCATAAATCAATATCAATTCTGAAATTTATTCAAGCTACTAATTAATTTGAGATATCGGTTAATCCGACTGACTGATTTAACAGATCACTGCTAGGACGCGATTTTTACATAGATTATCCGATCATTTAGTGATCCAAATTAAGGTCTAATTTCAAAGTCTTCATTAAAAGTGACTAATTGAAATTTATGAAACTGGCGTCGAAATCGATTTACAAAATAAATTTTTGAAGGTTTATGTAACAGTTTTAATGCATCATTAGTGGAATTTTCTGCAGAAATTTTTTATTGTAAAATTTGTCCACTCTCACGTTTACTAGAATAACCTAATGAATTTTTTAAGTAATTTATTCGGACTAATGTATCAGGGAATGAAATACATCGATAATAGTAAAAATAAACAGTGAATTTAATTTAATTAAATATAACAAATTTGAATTAAATTACAATTAAAAATTTTTATATTTTAAAAATTGAAGACAAATAAATGATTGTTCTAAGGAGATTTTAAGATAAATTTCCATATTAAAATTTATGGAAAAAATATTTATAACCAATAGTAAATCAAATTATTTAATAATATCACCAAAAATATTATCAAATGACCGAAGTTAAAGGTTATTTATCATGAAAATCATTTATTTCTTTCATCATTGATTAAATATTTTAATTTTAAATTATACTCTAATTTCGGTACAGATATTGTTATAAAAATTCTTGAAAAGTTGTTCCGAAATTTCGAGTTAAATAAAAAATAAAATATTGATCTGAAAAGAAAAAAACAAATGAAAATTGATAAAATGTATTCATTGTAATGAATCAGTTATTACTGCTAAACCACAAAAATATTCGATGCTAATGACATTTTCTTTCAACATCAAACTGTGGAAAACAGCCAGCAAATTTGCATAAGTATTTATTTGGTTAATTGTAAATTAATCTTCCTTATAAACTTATTTTTTAATCATGCTCACAACCCAATGTTATACAGAGACTAGAACCAAACTTTATAAAATAATATTTATTATAATACACAATTAAATTCTGCCGTTTTGTAATATTAATTAAACAATTTTTAAAATTGTTAAAATAAAACAATTTTCAGTTGTATTTTCAACCACGCCGTCAACCCGCCTGGTATTACAGCATATATATGATTTTTCGATGCCTCAGATGATTTTTGACTTCAATAGAAATGTGCGATCTAGCACTATCAAACATCAGAAGGATTTTATTAAGAATCGTTGCCAATGGGGGAAATGAGTAATCGATCCATTACATAAATAATTTGGAATTCATCCATGATTTTTGACCTGTTAGTTGAACTATACCATTTGAATATATTATGGACGCCTCTTTCCCGATTGATAATAGCAACAGAATTTTCCTTCCCTGTAGCCGATGTAGCACATAAAACAGTAATTTTTAATTTGGTATAAATAATATAAATTCGTCTCGAAACTATCTTATCTACAGTTTTTACATCGGACTTCTTCTAGAAAAACCGCTGTTTCATCCATATTCCAAATGCCTTTCAAATATTTTTCAATCAAATAATGTATATTTTGAATAAAACTTGATGCATGGGCTATAACTTCATCATCTGAAAGTGTTTGCTTGCTCGTAACTTTTCGTAGACAATATTTATTCCGTTGTAAAAATGCATCCAACCAACCATTAATTTCATATTTTTTATATCGTATTCATTTATTAGACCTTTGGCCCAACTCGTGATATTCTTATACGAGACCTTTATATTCTTTAGTCTAGAATAATCTATTCTTGCCAATAAATCTCCATTCGAAATCACCAGAGCTGAGTTTTTTGTCTCCACCACAGCTTCAATAGCGACTACTGGGTTCATTTCTTATATCCTCTTTGATTTCAATCCATTCAGATAGGGTTTTCTGTCGATTTTAAACTTTTTAGCTGTAAAGTCCTCTATGTCACTGATTTATTAGCTGTTTGAATGTTTCTGATGCTTCATGGATTGTTTCTAATTTATTTTAATTGATAGGGGATTTTTAGAGGTGAGGGATTAAAAAATAAAACTTAATTTTTGTACTTTTAAAACTAATTTTGCCTGGAGAGGGATTATTAGAGGATTTACAGTAATTTTAAAAATTAAAATAATTTTGTTTTCGTTCAGTTTAATAATATTAACTTTAAGGCTTGAAAAAATGTATTAAATTCATTTAAAGTTGTCTATACATCTGTTAAATATGCCAATAGATACAACATTAAAATTTTGAGTTTATGTTTCTATGTTTACGATCAGTTGAAATATTCTAATTTCATCTTAATAATATTTAAAAAATTTCTAATTTTAAATTTGCCGATATTTTTATAAAAATATTTTGATTATTGTAAAATACTAAAGTTAAATTACAAAATTATGTACAAAATTATGTATAGTCAATAATTATAATATAAATTTTACAAATAATTAATCTAAATAATCCAATAATATCTCACGTACAGGTTTTATAGTTAAAATATAATGCTGAATAAATAATTTTATATTAATTTAATATTTATACTAATTACAACTAAAGCTGGTTGAAATTAATACAATATCTAACAATTATAACACAGATAGTTAGATGTTAAAAGAGAAAATCTGTAAATTAAATTAGAAAAAAACTAAGACTTGCATATTATTCCAATCTAACTCTGTCAAAAAAACTCAAATTATAATCAATTTTTTTAATAAATACAATGTCAATTGAAAAGAAATCAGAGGTGAAAATTGAAAAAAATTCCTATAATAATAAATATAAAGTTAATATATGAAACCGTTTTAATTTGATAATATAGCATATCAACAACTTCCAGACAACTATTTAATAATATTAAGCAACCCCAGCTGTCAAGAATGAAATAAACAAAGTGCTATTGCTCTTAAAAATGCCATTTTAAATTCACAAAAATGATTTATGGCATAATTATAAAATCAGATGGACTTTTTGGATCCATCAAGATATTGAATATAATATTTCTTCCTTCGAAAATCATTCTATTTCTTTGATAATTCGGCGAGATTTTTAGTGGAAAATTCAATTTTTTATTAACAATAATTGCATTAGATTTATGATTATTATTGAAGTATAATATAATAAAAATTTTAAAACTAGAAAGAAATTATTAAATTTCTAAAAATTTTGCTGGATTCATCCACTTTTGATCTGTCTAGCTAAATGCAATAATAAATAAACATAAATAACATAAATAAATAAACATCAGGATAATAATTATTTCTTTCCATCACCAAGAAGCATTGGCTTTTGCAAGTCCTTTAAAAATATGCGCAGGATCTTTACTTACACAAGTATGAAATGAACAAGAAAGTATTTAGGAGTTTGGTAATTGGCGATTTGTACCGAAATACGCATACAGTAGTTTAAACACAATGCTATATTCTTAATACTTCTTTCAGAACTGTTTTCCCAAGTTTGGTATACAAATAATTTGTTTTCACTCTAAAATTTTCGTCCAATTATTTTTATTATTTCAAACAAAAACTTTTGTTATTCATCAATTTTTTTGTCATAAAAGGAAATTTTTAAAACTAAACAAATCGTAATTCCAACACTTGGTTTACTAGATTCCGATTTTCTACCTTTTTATTTTCAAGAAATTTCCAATAATTTTATTTATTTAATTTGATTTATCAATAATTAAGTGTAATATTTAAATCAAAATTCCACATTTTAAATTATAGAAGCAAATATTAATTTTTTTTATATCAACTATATGAATTTTCAAAAAAGAAATTCTCGTGGAAAATCATTTTTTAAATAACTATAAATGGCAATAACTATCTAAAATAATCTAAAGAAAATGTGTAAATGTAAAAAAATGACAACTCACTTCATTCGATTTGTTTTCGATTAAATCAGTCAATTCGGATTTCAAAGATTTTCTCATAGAATTATTAGAACTCAGAATATCAATGATTTTATCAAAAAATAATTTTATTTGTCTCAGAAAAATGTCTGTTAATTTAAAAAAAGAATTTTTCCAGTGATGATTTAATGATGATGATGAAGATGAGGATGAGGACGAGAAATTCGTCAGCGAATCAAAACTATCCGAATTAACTGCTCCTAAATCCAAATGAATTTGGACATTTTTTGGATTAGGAAATATAACGGCTGGACTTAAAGTTGATTCCCAGATTTTTCCAATTTGAAATATTAAATTTTCATCTGATAAAAAATTTTGTGAGAGTAAATTATTTTCCGAGACTGCTTTGGTTTGTCGATGAAGATCATCAGATAAAGTAAATTCTGAATAGTCTTCATTTTCTTCTATCTATAATAATATAATTGCCATTAATAATATAATATTCACTTTTGACTTAAATACCAATTTTAACTGTCATTTATATTATAGCATTTATAATATACATGAAATATTCAATGGAAAATTTTACAAAAAGTATATAATATTTTCGAGGCCAGTGCTAGAGATGTTACAATAATTTTAAGATTTTTAAAAATAAATAAATATTCATTAACATCCCGTTTGTTTCGAAACATAATTTTCAGCAAAAATCACAGCAAGTTCTAGAAATGGTATTTGGATTTGTAACGTTTATTAAATATTTTTATAATAAAACCTTAATTTTTTTGTAGTCCTTCAATGCTTTCTTTAAATCCTTTTGTAAGATACATATTTATTCAATTGCAGTTAGAAAAATAAAAAATTCAGTTTGAAAAAAATTGTAGCAAAAGCTTAATTTTTAATGTATATAATCTTTACAACATATTTTTACCAAAAAACCTAGAATAATTATTGGCATACTTGAGCTGGATATTATTCTTGGAACCTTAGCTTCTTTTAAAACTGTTAAAATTTAAGTAATATGAAAATAAAATTTATTTGTATTTCATAAATAAATTTTAAATAAATTATTAAATATATTTTATTATTTAATTAAAAAAATATTTTTTTAAAAATACAAATATAAATGAGATGTGATGCATTTAAAGTAATTTTTGAAATATTTTATAAAAATAATAATAATAATGGCAGCATTTATTATTTAAAACAATAAAATGATAATTTAAGCCTTTTGCTGCAAATAATGTATTTAATGAAAAAATTTTCGACTATAAGATAGTCCTTGTCAATCTCCTGGAATTTAGCAATGTTCTTCTCCAAAAATACCTTTCAATCTTTCTTTTATTTCCTTTCTCTTGAATTAAGAGAAAAAATGAAGAGAAAGAATTGACAAGGACTATCTTATAGTCGAAATTTTTTCATTAAATACATTATTTGCAGAAAAAGGCTTAAATTATCATTTTATTGTTTTAAATAATAATAATAATAATAATAATAATAATAATAATAATAATAATAATAATAATAATAATAATAATAATAATAATAATAATAATAATAATAATAATAATCTAAAGATGAAGAAGAAAAATTAGTAGAAGAATAAGGATAATATAAAATCTACCTCCGAAATTTATGAACCTAATCTAGACTGAAATTTGTTTTAGGGTATGATCCAGAACATTGAGTTTGATAGGAGGGGAAAAAATTAAAAATTACACGTTATGAAATAAATAAAATAAAATAATTTTATTTAAAGGATAAATAATCCAAGCAAATGATTAGTTTAAACTTAAAACTCTTATCACAACTTCAAATTTAAAACTTTTAACAGTAGTTAAGAGTATTTCGCGAACCGTTTTTAAGAAGTTTATCGCAGTTTTCTGTTATTATCTATACGTGGAAATACTATGGAAACTAAATGTATTTTGATAATACATGAATTGTTAATTCTGGAACAGTTTCTGGGACTCGTATCTATGCAGGACACAGAGCTAGAAACCGGGAAGAAAAAATTGCTAATGTGATAAAAATTAATAAATAATAAATAGTTGAGATTAAATATTTAAAAAAAATTAAATGTAAATTCCATACTTAAATTTGTTATTTAATTAAATTAACAATGAGAATATAATTAAACAAACATGTTTCAATAAATTATTTGATAATTTGTAATGAAACGATTTCAATGGTAAATTGTACACATTTCCTTCACGGTGACAGAGAAGCAACGATATTTAAAGAAAATGATCAAATAGTTTCTGACACAAAAATTAATGAATCGGTTGACAGTTTAAAAATCATAGTAAAACAGCTGTCTTTTGATTATTCCCCCACGAACAGTGGTTTTTTCAGTAACATCTAATCTTATTTCATAAATGCCATACATTTGACGTTTTCTCTTTAACCATATTAAGTTTGAAAGTTGAAAATATTTTTTATTATTATTGTTACATATAAAACCAGCAAATTTTACGGTTTATTTTTCTCTCTACTTTATATATGATTGACGCTAATGATCCATTTGAAACATCCAGAAAGCAGTTGTAAAGTATATTTTATAAAATTTGACATAGAAAAAGATTATCATGTGTGTATTACTGGAAAATTATATTTGTAAATTTAAATGAAAAATGTAATTTATTTTATGTTTAAATATCGAATGACATAGAAAATTATTTTTGTGGAATGTAAAAAAAATTGAAACTAAATTTATTTTAAAAATAAGGATGGTATGACTTTCAGAAGTTTTCAAAACACATTTAAATACATATTTTATATTTCATATAACTATAGATAAATGAAATTTATTCAATTCAAGCAAATATAAACTTTTAGAAATCTGTATCTAGTTTGAAATAAATATAAGTTTACAGTCGTAGGAAAATGAAAAGAAAAGAAATTGAAAATATTCGATCAATGTTGAGTCATATCAATTATTTAACCCATTACCACTCACTGTACTCACATGGGTACACTTGTTAAAGGCGTGATTTCATGTTTTCCTATAATGATTATTCTAGAAGTAGTGACTCATTTCAACAATATATATCTCTCTACTTTATGTTGACTACCTATATCTTACTACTTTATTGATGTATTTTATTATATAGATGAGACCGCTAGACCTTTTAGATTACGCGTCGTTTTCTTTTGGGCATTAATGGGTTAAACTGATTGTATTTGTGAAATAAGATATCAAAGTATCGTTTATATCAACCACATTAACGTTTATTTTTCTCGATAATCTTCTCGGCAAACTTTTATCACATATTATCTAGTTTTGTATAAAAAGAATATAAAAATAATAAAATTTTCTATACTGTATTTTTTTTAATCAGTAAAAAAGGCTGTGTTGAAAATTTGTGAATATCAAAAAATATCGATATCTTTACTGATTCATAGTCAAGCTTTTTATAAATACATTGCTAGTTGAAAAGAAATCAAATGTGAAAATCGAAAAATAGTTCTTATAATATTAATAATAATAATAATAATAATATTAATAATAATATTAATAATAATAATTATATTAATAATAATAATAATAATAATGATAATAATAATAATAATAATAATAATAATAATAATAATAATAATAATAATAATAATAATAATAATAATACAATAAAATGATAATTTAAGCCTTTTGCTGCAAATAATGTATTTAATGAAAAAATTTTCGACTATAAGATAGTTTATCTTATAGTCGAAAATTTTTTCATTAAATACATTATTTGCAGGAAAAGGCTTAAATTATCATTTTATTGTTTTAAATAATAAATGCTGCTACCAAGCAATCATCACTTTAATAATAATAATAATAATAATAATAATAATAATAATAATAATAATAATAATAATAATTTTTATGATCATGATGATCATAATCATTTTATTATTTGACAAATAAAATTTTTATGACGTTTGTTAATCATTTGTCTTTCACAATTTACAGTTTACCCAAAATATATTCTGATTAATCATAAAAACATTAATAAAATCTAAATGATTGATGCCTTATTTGCTAATGACGCAAAAAACATTTTATTCTCAGTATTAAAATAAACAAAAATGAAATAAAAACTGTTGAAATCAATGGCTCTTAAATTTCATTAACTTGTCCTTGGATAATCTAAACATATTATAATTTGAGGAAACATTTCAATATAAATAATGAGCGATTTTATTATATTGTCAGAATTTAAACGGATAGGTAAATTAAAATTATAAAAATAATTAAAATCGTGCTTTATTATATAAGTGTAGGCTTTAAATTAATTTTAAGATATTATCAGTTTTTTCAGAAACTAATGCCGAAACATTTTATTAAATAGGCAAAAATTTAACCGTTTGCGGACGGAATTAATTTTAATAAGTAGTATTTTAATATATTATTTTTTAGCATAAAATCTTTTAGTATACGAATGCCCGATATCGTGGTATGATTTTTTTAAAGTTTGGCCAGCACAGCTGGTCATTATACATTGTAGAACGTCTGGAACAAAATTCGTGGCCAACGGTGCTGACCTACCGTCCGCAAACGATTAAGGAAAAATTTTAAAAATGAATAAATCAATTACTGTTTAATTATTCCTACTTCACATATGTTCATATGAAACTGAAAATTTGTAAATTATACTTATATTATATTACTAAGTGTTTCCCGTTAGTTCCAAGCTGTAATTACACACACGAATGATCTTTTAAGTACAATATGAGTGATTTGATGTGGAATGGACTCAACAATGCCTTTACACTGTACGCCATTCACGTTATACGCTATTCACGTGACGCACAACGAATAAAAGCTGGTGGTGTGTTATATGTAAGCTTTATAAGGTGTGCCGACATGGTAAGCACATCATATTTTTGTACAGTGGGAAAAGCGGATCAGATTTCTCCAGAGGTTACAACAAAATAATCAATTTGAATCAGCATCCAATCCTCTCAACCCACTCTGACTCAGACTGAAATCGCACAACAATGTGGTGTGTCACAACGAATTAGCAGCATCATCAAACGTCACCGAACAATAGGATCATCAACTCCTTTGCCACGATATGGTCAACCGAAGAAGACAACTGATCATACAGACAAACTAATACTCCGTGAGGTACACATAAATTCTTTCATCATTGCAAGCCATATTATGTCGAGTGTGGGTTATGTGCTTAGTTCTGTAAGTTTATCAACACTCAAGAGCAGATTAGTGAATTAATTTAATATGTGCGCCCATAAATCAGTCAAGAATCTACTTAAAACACAGAAAGCACCCTCAAAAGCGGTTAACATGGAGTTATAAGTATAATAATTTTACCGCAGACATGTGGAAACTCTACGTTTTTTGGCTGTGTACGCGGAAATGCTCCAGACAAAGCATCAATTATAGGTCGAGTTAAAGCAATTTTTAAGCAAGATTCCGATTGATATCACACTGCTAAATGTTTAATGCAGTGCTATTAAGGCCAGAACATCCAGGTGCTTGACTAACCGGGTAACAGCCCCTACTTGAATCCCATTAAAAATTTGATGAAAAAGATAGACACAGGCGACATACAGGACATACATCAGTTATATCATAGAATAAAAGAAGCCAGGTGCTCAGAAGTAACACCTGAGCAATGCAATTAACTTATTAAAACCATGCCACGTTAAATCACTACTGTATTGATAAACAAGAGGTTCACGACTAAATATTGGTTATCATGATTACAAGACAAGTGTGCTGTTTTATGGTAGGTTTTATCGCTTGTTTGCTGTACTGTAATTGTATTCCAATACCTTGCATTTTCGTATTTGACTCATTTTGTACTTAAAAGGTCGTTAATGTGTACGATTACAGCCTGGAACTAATGGGACACTTAGCAAGTTAATATAAGTATAATTTACAAGTTTTCAGTCCCATAGTAACGTATTGGAAGCAGTTATAATCTAGCATTAATCAATTAATATATTTTTAACTTTTCTTAAACACTGTACAATTAAAATCTAAATGAAATAAAAGAAAAAAGGAAAAAAAGAAAAAAGAAATCAAATGTAAAAAAAATGATTTTACTGATAATATTAACATAATATTATCACAAATTATAATTTCACTATTTAAAATTATTAAAATTATTATTACACATTTCAAAAAAACACAACACTGAAACACTGGATCTAAAAATTTTGATTTAGTGTAAGACTTAAAATTCCTAATAATTCATACTTAAACTTTAAATGCGAATTACTATGAAATCAATTTATCTGAATTGAATTTAATTTAATCTTTAATGTATTGAATATATTCAATTTGAATTGATAGAAAATATGATAATTTGTATTGCGTATTTTCTTTGATCAAAGATTTTCATTATTTGAATTTTGTTTCTTTGTAAATGTTGTGTGTTGTTTGATTAGTTACTGTTACAAGTACTAGATATGGTGCTAAGAATAAATGTATAAATAAATGTTCTCGACTTTTTTTATTTATTATTCTTGCCACATTTTTTATAATCACAACATATTTCATTTAATATATTGATGTATATCACACTATTGATGTCTTTTATTATCTATCATGTAACTTACAAACTTAAAAATGGGAGGTGAAAAGGGGCCTCATAAGAACCTTATAAGTTATAATGTAAATATTATTCAAAAAATTAAAGATGTAATTAATACATTAATTAAATTATTATACTAAATTTCATGAAATTTTTAAGCTAAACTATTATTGGAATATCTAAGTTTGATGCTGTGAAAGATTTGACTTAATATATGAAATGAATGTCTAAGTTTATGTCACTTTTATTAAATAAGATGAGATTTCAAACCATTATTTCATAGGGATAACAGCTGGAGTACTCAAGATTTATTTGCAATCTTTATAAATCCTACGAATCTAATCCATGCTTTTGTAAAATTTATGATAACTTTGTGTTGTTCATTAAAAATATTATGATGCAAGGGTTTAATGTTCGTGACTTGATTGTGTTGTGAATGCTTTCATAGTGTACTATGCCGATAAAATAAACTTAATTATTCATTATTGAGGGATACGATCATGTCAGATACTTTTGACCATATTCTTGGGGTTGGACGGGCTCATTTGTTCAGCGTGTCATTTTAAATTATTATAGTTATTATTATTATTATTATTATTATTATTATTATTATTATTATTATTATTATTATTATTATTATTATTATTATTATTATTATTATTATTTTTATTATTATTATTAGTGGTAGTAGTAAATGATGCTAATTGTTATTAACTTAACATTATGGGAAAATAGGTTTTTGAATATAATAGAAATGTATGAAGAAAATTCGACAGAAATAAGTGAATGTATATAAATTATGAAAATGAAGAGAAATTAAACCCGCCATTAAGTAATTATAGTCTCCAAATAAAACGACTATTTTGAAAGAATCAGATATGATTCAAATTAGAAAATTTTGTTGGTATAGGAAATGGAAGTAAACAAAAATGATAAATACAAATATTAAAGAAGATTATTCTGTAAACTGTTTCAATACGTCTTAAATGAATAAATTTAATTGTTACGCACATCTAAATATTATTTCTTTTGTAAAACCTATAGTCAAAGAATAAATATTATTATTTTGACAAAATATTTAATCAAGCATATTATACCACTAAATATAAAAATGCATCTCAATTTTTGAAAATCGGGAAATAAATAAAAAATTATCAAAGCATCTCTAGAAATTTTACCGAGATCCTATCAGAATCTTCATAAATATTATCTCTAAATATAAATTCTCTAATTTTTTAATTGGACTTATCTCAATGAAATGTGAAAGAGAAAGAAATGAAATGTTGAATTTGTCATTTGATTAGAGAGATAATATCTATTATTATGGCAAGGAGTAGACATTCGTTAAATAGACATTCATCAATTAGTAGCATGGTTCCAAGAATGATAAGATTAATTGAAAATTCTAATTGATGAGATATATAAACAAAATAAATGCAATAACAACATTTACTGAAACCGATTTATACGAATTAGTTTCGTAATAAGAGATATTTGCCTTATTTATCAGTTTACTTTAATTAATGTTGAATAAATAAATATAGCACCTAACTTATACTGAAAGACAGTGCCGATTCCTGGATTTTCCTCTATGTTGGCAAAGGAACGTTTATGTAATAAAATGTAGGTATATTAAAAGGATGAATAGATGGTAAGTTAAGATTTATAATAAACTTATAACTGCAAATATACTTTTCTAAACTTCGTGTTTGCAAACTCTTTTACAAGCTCACCAAAGCCCTTTGTTTTGTAATAACTATACAAAAGGAAATGATAGATATAAAGTTTGTTAACCAAGGATTGGATTTCAATCGCTGGGAATAATCCGTACCTTATTTTTAAAAAACAGGCAATTTCGGCTGAGTTTCATTTTCTGTAGGAATCTATTACTCACTAAATTGCTATATACACCTGGGTCAAACATTCTACAGTATTACATCCTTTAACTTAACAATTTACAATCAGATTATTAACTGTTTTCACTGGATTTACCAGAAATTTTTCGATGAAAAACTTAAGGAATATTTTTGTTAAACATTCTGTTCTTGACATCGTGTAATGGTTCCATAAAACATTACTTAAATTCTAATAAAATCAAAGTTCTATATATGCCAATGTGTAACATGTCAAATGTTATTAGCATTAATTACATCTTATATCAATAAATATTTGTTGAAACAAGAAAATGTTTGATTAAGTTAAGATTTAGCCTGGCCACCGCCAAGTAATATAGAAATACGTCTTGATCTTGCGTTCACTGTCATGCAGAATGATGTTATTAAATCTGATTATTACAATAATTTATATGTGAAATGTATTTCAGTTTAATTGTGAATGTTCACTGTAAGCTATTGATACTTAATGGCAAAAACCTTTGCAATACCTTTGTGTGATTCGCGAGAAAGTGAACAATAAATTCCAATTAAGTTCTATTTCATTTATATCAGATTGTCTATTTGCTGAATCTTTATTTCTAGATATGTAAATTATTTTCGTCATTCCTCATCATTTATACTTCTTATGTTTCGATTATTTCAGTATGCTTTGACAACATTTGAAATCTTTCCTGTTATTCATTCATTGTTGCGTCTAGAATTGAACGAAATTCTTTTTTACTATCCCGTCATATCAAGAATGATCCAATGTAAAGAAATTCAATGAAGATGTTCTGTCATTCATTACAGTATCAAATTTGAGATATGTTGAGTAAACTGTATTCAACTTTTGATATTATTTTTTCTATTCAAGAGATTTTGTGAGTAACCTCTTTAACAATGATACTCAACCTTTTTTTTTCGGGCCACATACCTATATATTTATAAAGTGCCATTATTCGTATAACATCAATTTAGTTTAATCTATAGTTGCTTTATTTTTTTTGGGGGGGGGGATAAGTAAAGCAACAGATATTAAAGCAATGAGTTACTTTCAATGAGTATTTTGGATTATCAGTAAAATTTTTTATTTTTTAAGTTATCTTTGATCTTTTTTCTTTTTCTTTGATATTTCATTTTGAAAAAATTTCAAAATTTTAATTTGACTCAAACGAAACATAACATTTCAATAAATAGAATTGTGTATTTAAGTCATCTTATATTACTATTTAACAACAAGCTAAGGAATAAAACAATACACATAAAATACAGTTTTTTTATAAATGTTCCTTTTTTAAGAACAATAAAAATATTTTAATGATTTTTAACGAGGAACCTTTTTAAATTACTTTACGAAACAAATATGAATCAGTAGAGATATCGATGTTTTTTTGATATTCACAAATTTTCGGTACTGAATTTTTCAAGTCATTTCGATATATTTACTGATTCATAGTCAAATTTTTTAATAAATACAATGTCAATTGAAAAGAAATCAGAGGTGAAAATAGTAAAAAGTTCTTATTATATATTAAAATAAAATAGAAAAACAAATACCTCTTCTCCTTCTATATTTGTAAAACATGGATTAGATTCCAATATATCAAATCGGTCGGGTGAAAGGTATATTTTCTGCGATGAGTTGCAACTATCTGGATACGTGGGATTACAAAAGAATGTTTCTGATCCAGAATCAATGGACAAAAAACTGTTACTATGATCATTGCTGATTGAGGATTCAGAATTTTGATTGGAACATTCCCATATGTATGAATTAAGGTTTGTCGATTCGACTCCGTTGAAATAAATAGATTGTGAGGTAGCGCTATTCGAATGCATAGTGAATGGATAAAAAGCTGACGGACTATTATTGCTACCAATTGAAGGCTTTGCCGTATTATTTGATTGGTTGTAATTAGGTAAATCATATTGATACAGGTTTTGCATAGGACCTTCTGAATATCCCAACATTTCACTGGCAAGCAGTGGGTCTTTTGAAAATTTGGACTGTTTTGATTTTATTTCATAAGAATTGATGGAGTTAGAGTTGACATGAGAATCGTAAATGGAGGTTACTGTTGTTGGAAGTACAGCAATTGGTTGAATAATATTATGATCTAGAAAAGTTTTAAAGTATCAGTCAACTATAAATATTTAAAAATAAATAATTATTTAACACATTGACTACAGGTCAGTCACCTGTGACCGGTGACTGTCTTCCCAGTGGTACCATAGCAGTCATTCGTGACGAGAACTACTATATTTCTTAGAATGATTAAAACATGATAAATATCGACTAAAACTTTTTAAAAATGTAAAAAAATGCTATTTTGGCCCTCAGGACAAAACATGTGAAACTTGTGTTACAATCAACGTGTTAATAATTTAAAAATCCATTTGCAAAATCAAAAAATGTTATTCTTTTTTTTAATAGAGATGGGACAGATAAAAGAAATAATAAATTGTAAAATATCAGAATCAATCTTGTTGGTGACTCATTTGTTATATATATATATATATATATATATATATATATATATATTTAGATCAGATCAGACATGCCACTAGGTGGCAAAATTAAGAAATCAGTTTGCAATAAAATATTAGGTTTTAGAAATTAATTATTTTCAATAAATTAACAAATAAAAATTGTGAACTGTAAAAATATTTTATTTAAATAAATTTTTATTTTATTTAAGAGCATATTTCAACAAAAAATTACCCAGCAGTTCTTTTATTATTATTTTTAAATTTTAAATTATGAAAATTGAAAATAATAAATTGTTTTAATTAAAAATTAAATTCATTTAGTTATTAATTTCATATTTTAAAGAATTTAGAAGGTTTCAATATCTTATATATAATTGTGAATGTAGGTATGTATGTATTTTTGTTACAATTTCTAAATACAGAAATTTTTAAATTGAATCCAATATAAAAATCCTTATAAATTGTATTATCACATAATGTACGGGCTGTATTTTTTAATATAACCCGTATCCTTTCGGGAGTTTGTAAAATTTGGTATAGACCACAGATTATGTACGGAAAACTACGATACTCCCTTGAAGGTAAATTTGTTAATAAGAAATGAGAAGTATTTTTTATCTTTTAATGAAAAAAGTTAGTGAAACATTTTAATCAACCTCTAGTACTTCAAACAATAGCTTCTATTCCAAAATTTAAACATGATAATAATAAAAATAAAAAATAATAATAATAATAATAATAATAATAATAATAATAATAATAATAATAATAATAATAATAATTATAATTAATAATATTAATTATAATTATAATAATAATTATAATAATAAATATTTAATAAACAAATTGATCCACAACTCTTAACACAGTCGCACCATACTTTAGTAATAATTTACAATAACTGACATTTAAATAAGTAAGATTTTAATTAAATTTTTCATTTTTTTTCAATTTCATTTATTTTATCTGAAAAATAAATGAAATAATAAATCATAACCTGTCAGTTGGTATAACAAATCAAAATATCGCAAGATAATTTAATACGGTAAAAATCTAGAAGAAAGGTGTTAAATGACACTTTCCAAAAACTTATTTAAATTAAACATTTCCGAAAACAACTTCTGTTTGTTGAAAATTCCATGCCTTAATAATTAAAAATATTTAAGTCGACTTAATTAAAACGAAACGAATAATTTATTAATTTAAAAATATTTTAAGCGTTGAAATGGCAGAGAAAATGAGGCGTTATGATTTTAAGATCTTTCTATACCAAAACGTTTTGCTTCAATTGTAACCATTCGTAACGTTAAGTACATTCATAAACTGAATTTTTATAAATCCTTAAAACATGTTTCTAATTATTCTTTATTATTAAAAAATCCTTGAGAAGCAATTTTGTCATATTTTTATATTAACTTCTTTTACAGTCATCGCCCTAATTCTTTGTTTTAATGTTTGGTTATTTACTTATTAATTAACCTCTTCAGACCTAATGCATATTACAATGGACATAGATTTCCTTTGTGTTTGGAATACAGCTTTGTGGTGTATTTCTGGTCTTAACATTTGTAATCCTGTAAATGGTTTAGGCGCCATATATTAAAACTAACATGATATACTACAATATTTTATGTTAAGTGGGCACGTGATTTTAACTGCCAATTTAGTTATGTGTGAGATTTTTAATTATTTCTGATCTTTTTTGTATTAAAGGGTGGGATTTTCATTTTAAAAGTAAGCATATTCTTAATTTTTTGTGATTCAATAATTATTTCCATAAAATAACTTGAGCTATTGAATATTATTGAATTAAAAAAGATCAACGGCGAAACCAAAAAGACCAATAAGAAACTTTAGTTATGTTACAAACAGTATATATATATATATATATATATATATATATATATATATATATATATATATATATATATATATATATATATATATATATTAATGATCCTCACAATGGACATGTTTAAAACATAAGTATGAAAACAATAGGATGTTATTAATAGGATGTTATTTATAAACAAAATAATTCCCATTTTTTGGTCTTAGAATTAATTCACATAGAAAGAAAACACTAAATACAATAATAATATTATTATATTTATATAAAAGAATTTTATTAATAAAATACAAAAATTTCGAAAATCCAAATTTATTTTATCTGTAGAGAACCATCATATGGATAAGTGACATTTTGATATGTTGTTTATTTGAATAAGACACTTAATTTAGTAATTAAATTATGATATTCACGTCATTGAACCATGAAGCGATAAAACAGAACAGTTTTTAAATATTTGAATCTAGTTCGTTGAAAAATTATATTCCAACTTTTTAAATGAACATCACTTTTGATTTTCGAAAATTTCGACAAATTTTAATATTCGATTCTAGCGAAAGTCTGTATAAAAATCCATCACTTTATTTCATTTGATCGTAATTTTTTAAAAAAATAATTATTATATTGGTACATAAATAATTCAATACGAAAAATGTGTAAAATGTCATTTAATTATCATATTTATTATATGATTGAAAAAATATATTTATATAGTCTGGTTAAAAATTAAAATTAATTTAATTTAATTTAACCTATTTAGTAAAAGTGACTTACAATATACATGCAAATTTGAAAAAGCCACTATTTTCTATACTTTATAATATAAAATAATTGTAAATTGTTCTGGTACGAAAAGTAAAGTTTGATTAGGTGAAAACAGTTAGAAAATTTACGCATATCAATTGGAAAATATGTTTACCCATGAAAGATTTACTCAGAGAAATCTTAGTAATTACCATAATTACCATAAACCTCCTTAAAAATAAACATATATCACATTTTTCTATATTTTTGTTATAATTAAATCTTGAAACTAAATTAAAACTCAAATTCTTTATCAATTTAAAAAAGTTTAATAATTTTAAAAAGTTACAAGTAATAATAATAAAAATAATAATAATAATAATAATAATAATAATAATAATAATAATAATAATAATAATAATAATAATTAAATAAAATTAATTTGAAACGCATTTTTATAATGGAAATGGATTTACTTTAGTTTTTATTTCTATAGAATAAATAAAAACCAACATTCACATTTTAAGTAAACAGCAATTATTTATTTTGAAATAAAACTATTAAATATTTCATTAAAACATTCTTTTTTCTGTTTCATTTTGACGGACATTCTTCATCCAAAACTCATTTAGTTTATATTTTACTATAGTTGACCGAAGTAAGGTTTTAACGTTGAGTAGAGCACTAATGATCTCTATACTGGCAAATTACTGGAAATGTTAGTCTTTAAAACAGAAGGAATAAATACCGATTTATGCTTAAGTAAATCTAAAAAACTCAAATTCTTGCAAACCAAATTAAGATATCTACAGAAAAATTTCCAAAAAAACATATATTTATATTATAAGAAAGCGCCAATTGAACATTCATTTCAAGATATGTTTCGAAAGTTTTTCTGCCATTGTCGATAATTTATACTTATATTAAATACTTTTATTGCATCTTGATATTACACTTGCGCTAATTGATGCAAATCATTATGACGTTGCTGAAAAAGCAAAAATATTGACTAATTTTCTTAATAAAAAATTTAGCTATGTAATGAAAACAGAATTTCTATGATATTTTCCGAAGAAATCACAAATACATTCGACTGATATTTTGGTTATTTGGCCATTGTAATTTAACCAAATATTAATAGTTTCAAAATGGTCTTTAAAAAAAATTTATTTAAAAATTTTAACATTGTTATGAGTTTTTTTTGAAATTTAAAAACTAGCTTTTTAAAAATTCATGATGCAGGTGCTCCCCTTACCTCCTCCTTTGCGGGAGTGTATGAAGGAATTGGAAAAATACAAAAATTTTACAATTTAAAATTCAAATAAAAACTAAGGAAAATCAATTTGAAGATAAAAATTAAAAATCTGAAATAATCAATAAAGAAATCGGAAATTAAAAACTAAATTTGAAAATCAATAGTAAATATTAAAAATTGACAAATACATATTTTAGAGCTATAAGAAACAGCTGAATTGGATTTATTTAATTTCTCTAACAATTAAGTTTTCATAAAATATGCACTATTTATCGGTTTTAATAAAGTATTTTGTGTTTAAAATTTTTAGAGTTTTTATTATTTAACTGGTGAATTTATATATATATATATATATATATATATATATATATATATATATATATATATATATATATATATATATATATATATATATATATATATATATATACCAATCATATGACATGGCATTAACCCAGTTGCCCAAGTATAATAATTACAAAATATTCTCAACAATTCTCAGAAATTATACAATAAGCATATTGACAGTGCCCATTTTATCCATTTTAGACAAGAGTACTTAAACAGAAACATACGCATTGATCAAAAATAAGAAAGAATAGGTCTTTGCTTCATATATTTTTTAGAAAACTGGTAAAAAATATAAATATGAGATACGGCTGTTTTTGTTTAAAATTTATTTTATATTTTCAGAATTGAAATGAATATTTACACAGTATAAACTTTCGGAATTTCTTCATTGCACATAAACAATAGCAAACTCAACATTGTAAATAGTAAAAACAAATAGATTGTAAAAATAATTTTTACGGTTTTGAAAATTTGTTTAATCATCAATTTGTGATAAAAATAATTTTAATTAATTTATTAAAAAGCTTGACAATAAATCAGTAAATATATCGAAGTTTTTGATCAATACAATGGAAAAGAAATCAGTGATGAAATTTGAAAAAAATGTTATAATAATTTTAATTAGTTAATAAATAAAAATTTTAATTTTACGATTTTTTATTAACTTTTAAAATCCAATTTTTTAATCTAAATTTAAAATATATTGTTTATTTAAAATAAAATATTCGGATAAGAAAATAGTCATATTTACTTCTAATTTAGACTATCTAAAACCAATTAAGAAATTAATCAAATCTTCACTGGCATTAGTCAAAATAAATGAAAAAAACTACATTTGCAAAATTTTCTGTCTAGGAAAATAAAAATTTTACTAGATTCAATTTTGTGTTATGTCAATAAAGTACAAGTTACCCAAAACATAGAAAAATCCAGCAGTCAATATCAAAATACGAGAAAAGCATACAAAGTGAAAGTGAAATGTCATCAATGTTCGCATTTTATAAACGAAGATCGTCAACTGATGGATAAGCTTTCCTAATATGTAAAAACTTAATAATGGACTCCGAATAGCGCCGGTGAAACATTGGATAATTATCAATCAAATTTCGATACAAAATAGAAAATGAAAATCCAAACTTAAAATAGGAATTTTAGTAATTAATAAGGAATTAAAAATATTTCTCCCTGTATATCATCACATATTAATTGAATGAGAGAATGGAAAATAGAAAATCATTTCAATTTCTTAAATAAATAGTTACATATTCAAATTTATAAAAATTTTAAAATTTTAAATAAAATAAAATATTTGTCTAAATTATATTCTCAAAAAGTTGAACGATTAATTGACAACTTTAACCAAAACAAAACCTTAAATTATTGACATGGATTTCGATGTTTTATTTATCATAGCCGTGCACTAAAATTATTATTATTGAAATAATATTTATATTCAATTTACATTTGTCATTGTAGTTACAAGCACCATCATTTACAAAACATTAGAAAATATATATGACTTGATAATATTATTTATTTGAAATACATTATTTAAGTAAAAAAATAATAAAAAATTAATAAGAAAAGGAATTTTTCTAAATATCGATTATTATTATTATTATTATTATTATTATTATTATTATTATTATTATTATTATTATTATTATTATTATTATTATTATTATTATCAGTGAACAAGAAAATGTTATAAATCTTAAATTTATTCAATTTAAAACAATATTTTGTAAAAATTGTTGACTATTTAGAATAGTAACTATTTCAAAAAAATTAATAATAATAATAATAATAAACAAACTTAATTTTAAACAATTAAATGACGATTTAAGCCTTTTGCAGTGAAACGAAAACTCCCATACATCGAAAGATATGTGCTTTTGAAAAACATTGTCTATTACATGTATGCAAGGAAATATACATTGCAATTACACTCAGGACCTTGCACCAAAGAGTTAAAGAACATCTAAATCATGGTGGAAAATCCTCGGTATACAGACATCTCCAACAATGTCAACCAAGGAAGAAAAGAAAAAAATATTTCAATCAAAATCTTAGCCAATGAAAACATCCAAGAAAAATGTCAGATTTAAGGAAACAATTCTCATCATAAACAGATGGCCAGCAATCAACATTAAAGAAGATATCAATGAAATCACCAGTTTGATTTGTTGTTATTGACCTTGAAAATAGCTTTTATAATTAAATTAAAAATTAAAAAATAATAATTTTAAAATAATATAGATAAATAGATCAAATATACTTTTAAAAGATCGTTAGGAATAAAAATCAAAATATAAACATTTTTTTTAAATATTTAAATTGCGTATATAAATAGTTATTGGAAACTATATTTTATAAATATTTTACGATATTATTTATTAAAATAGGTTTCTATGAGCTAATTATAGAAGTTTTAAAATTTTTTTAATGTTTTGTTTTGAATTTTAAAAGATATTTAATTAAAAAAATTTTTTTAATTCTTCAGAAAAAAGGTTTATTATTATTTTTAACCAATGAGAAGTAAGAAAAAGGAAATAAAAGAGAAGAAAACAAAGCATTTGAAAATAGAACTAAATTCCCAGAAACTGACAAGGGCTATAGTGTATTCGAAAATTTTTTCATCTGTACTAAATATATTATTCGCAGCAAAATGCTTAAATTATCATTTAATTGTTTAAAATTTAATTAATGCTGCTACCAAGAAATCATCACTTTATACTAAACAAACTTATTATTGATATAAATTTTTTTACTTAGCACCTCAATTTTCAACATTATTATTGTAATATCACGAATATTTTAATTTAATTTTAATTATTGATAGAAAATAAAAATTTGTAATATTAAATGATAAAATCATAAAAGTATTTATATAAAAATATTTCCATAGCTGAACAGTGATTCGTTGAGAATGACGTAATCAATCTTTTTTTAAAGTATTTTTATGCTAATTAACAGAATTAAATCAATCTAAAAAAAGTTTGCTTTGTACCACCTGGAAATTGTTGCTGGTAAAGTGATGTTAATGGAATTATAAATTAATTTATATCATTCATATAGTTTGTAAGGCAATAATTAAAACTTTAAATTTAAATTTGGAAATCCAACATAATTTGTTAACTGTAAAAATTATCTACGAAATGAATATTTAGGTTATTTGGACAAGTTTCGCCATATTCACTTCTCTCTGCTTAGATGACACTTCATAGTCCTTCTTTGCACATCTTCGCATTAAATACAGCGCAAAAAACTTATAATTCATAAATTGAAATAACATCTTAACTTCACGAAACTAAATTTAAAGATAATTTTAAAAAAACGTTTTTAGTTTTAAAAAATATTTCACTTAATTTTTCTAGTAACTTTATTTTATTTTTTAAAAAGTTGATAATATTAAAACAATACATGCAGAATTTGTCCTACACACCTTTGACGTTAACGGATTGCAAAATCGGATCAATAAATAAACGCCAATCAATAAATATCTCAATTAATACAGAGCTAAATCTATATTTTTTAAAATATAAAAACTTTGAAATAATACAAAAACAAACAAAATGAAGAAAATAAATTAAAAATTTAGAAACAAAATCGATTTAAATGACAAAATTCAACAACTTAAGACAACAATTTACGACTACATTGTCAATAAAAAAACTTTTACCTGATCGAACTATTTGATCGGGATCCTACATTACAAATGATCTTGTCAGAATATTTCATACAATGTTTATGTAGAATAACATGCAATAAATCAGAAAATAAATTGCTCCGCAAACGCATTTACTGAGAGATATGCTTGTCAATTGCTTTGAAACAGAATAAAGCAGAACTATTTTTATTATTATTTAAAGCCAATTAAAACGAATTTATGATATTTATATTCAGTTTCATATTTTTTTTCAAAACATATTTTGTATAGTAAACAAATATTGACAGCTAGATAAAATTTAGTATAATTTATCTAATTATAAAAAAATGTACAAGCTGAAATATTGAACATTTTTCTTTCAAATCTACCATTAGAAAATTTGGAAAACTTTAGTTGCAAAATTAAATAGAAACATTTCTAACATTTTGTGACTGCAAGTCGACTAATTATAAAACTAACATTTATGTTTCTTGAGAAAACAGAAAATTCAAATTTAAATTTTAAATGTTTGTCTAATTCTTTTGGTTATCATAAAGCAGTCAAAATCTGATCATGGACAAATTCATTTACCGAAAATGTCAATCAAATTAGAGGGCAAAACCAATTGGAAATGATTCGAATTAATTTATTTACATTTTTACTTGACTTCAACTAAAAAAATTAGCATGGTATTTAAAATTTCCGAAACAAATATGAACATTATTTTTACTTTGACGTCTGACTCATTAACTTGTATGATAAATTACATAATAAATATCAGAATAGAAATTTTTCTACCAAAAAGAAAATGTATCGTTGAAGATATTTATTATTAGAATAACGATTTCTATGTAAATAACCCTTTCAATTTGTTAAAAAGTAATAAATTCAATTCAATGATTTGTAATAAAATATTTCAAAGCTAATTTTACAAATTTATTTTAAATAGACAAAATATCTTAAAGAATTTATTTTTAAATAAAATAGAAGTAGAGAATAAATTTTCACACCAAATGCCACTGAGATACATTTCCTATAGTAGTGGTTAGTGTGTACATCAATTGGTCACCAATTTAATATGAGATCATTATTCAAGTTCTTAAATATTATATTTAGTCAACATTTGTATTATAATTATTTTGGAATTATTTCGATATAATGTAAGTCAGTTATATTTTTAATTATAATTGAATCAATCGCCAAAAATGTAATTTTCTAAAACATTTCTAAAACAAATATCAGAAATTCTAATGATTATCTAACTTAATTTTAACTCAAAAATAATTCTTACGACGATATTTCGTCATTTTCATGACAATTTAACGCAGTTTCTTTAAAAATACAATTAAAAACATTTTCAGCGATTATTTTTTTCAAAAAAAAATTGTCTAAAATAAAGTTATTATAGAAATGTATCTTAATGTATTTCTAAATATCGAAAGTTTGCATGTGTTTTTAGTATATGTTGTGTTTGTGTGCAGTATTTAATTTTTCTACCACTTTTTAGATTTCTATAATGTAAGGATGTATCTCATTGCGCTATTAATGATAACATCTGTGTGAAATCAAAGTATGTATGTATCTATAATGTAAGATTGATTTTTTTCTTATATTAAAGGAAACATATCTCAGTAGTGTTTGGTGTAGTTATGTATCACGCCTGTGTGCGCATTAAGTAGTGATTGTATTTTTTCTGTTGAGTGCAGGTATGTTTGATTTTTATATTTTTATTAATTGATTTATTTTTCTGGAGATTAAAAAAGCTTGTTTTAAAAGGGGTTTCAAGCTATTTTTGATAATAAAGATTTTTTTTGTTTCGTTTTTATTCGTTTTCATTATGAAATATTGTAACTAAAAGAATGGATACAAATTCATAAGTGTTGACTATAATAACAGCTCTAAGGATATCTTTGTTCATTTTAAATCTTTATTATCCGGCAATGTAATCTCAGAAGTTCTTTTCAATATTCCAAAAGCTGACAGAGGATCCATGACTCAAATTATGTTATAGACATTTAATGAACCAATGAAAGTTTTGATGATAATGATAATGAAAATTCAAATGTTGACAATTATGACAATGATAGTGTTTACGAGAATAAAACTAATTTATTTTTCAATTCAATCAGTTCTTTCTTTATAGGCTTCAGTTCGTTCCTCGGGTATCGTTTTGAACTCTACTGATCCTATGAATTTATGAGAATTTTAGATGAGAATTTATCACCGACTAAGGCATCGAATCCCGGATAGTTTATTCAATTCCGGGATCTTGCGATTCTGGTTTATAGATGTTATTTTATTAAATAAATGTAATTTTTTATTGATTTTAAAAGAAAAATGTAAAAAGCATTAAATAATTGTATTTTCATTAATAATAAAACATAAAAATTTAAATAATAAATATTTCATAAGATTACAATTTTTAATTACTTGTTTTTATTACATATTTTTATTACTATTTTAATACAGAAATCCCGGCATTTATTTTCTCCAAAAATATTAATTCAAAAACCATTATCAGATAACATTACTTTTTGAGTATAATACCTACGAAATACTAATTTCACCAGAGTATTAGAATGAAAAACAACATTAAATTCAATATATCACTTATTATTTTAAATTCGAAAACCTTCTAAAAATATTAATATTTTTTCTTTACAATAAATTAATTTTATGTTTGATAAATAAGGTTTTTTTGGAGAATTTAGGCAATTGTTCTCATCACAATTCGGTTTGCTTAACATGATAAATTTTCAAACACAAACCTATGAATTTCATTCGTGTTATAAAAAAATTGAAATGATTAAGAAAAGAAAGTAGAATATGAGGTTATAAATATAATAAAACGCAGAGATTTTCAGGAAATCAAATCAGCAATAANAATATCAATGTTAAAAGATGAATCAAAAGATCAAATATCCGAATAACAGATACTTAGCAGCAGTTGGACAAGATTTCAATCATCGGATGAAAGACGAGGACCCTGTCATTGAAAGAAGTAGTTGGGCAATCCATTGTTAATTAATGTTTTGAGCAATGTTTGTATGAAAGTGAATTATTGTTATTGCATAAATAATGTTAATTTTTTTAAAATGTTTTTAAATATTCAACCAGAAAATTGTGAAATAAACGGAAAGGTGAATTTAATAAGCTGACTATATAGCTGAAAGACCAAGTGCTGAAATTGAAATAAACGGCATAGAAATAAAGGATCAAATGATCAGCATTGTTGATTTAAAATAATAATTCGAAATGACAAGAAAATTCATCAAAAATTAGAGAAATAAAAAACCGAATTTGAAATAGAGAAAAAACAGAATTTAAAACAGTGAATGAAGAAGTAACAACACAAACAACAAAATTTGAATTTCAAAGGAAAGCAGTCAAGAATTTATAAAATGATACACATCAGACATTATGTTATGGAGAAGTAAAGAAAGTTAATAATTATCTTCTAATTTTGTAGTAGTTTAAAAATACAATCCAGAGTTTAAAAAACTGCCAAACGAGAAAAACAATGACGATATGGATCAAAGAGAAGATAATGATACATAGAATCTCAGCACTATTCGAAGCAATTCCATTTAAAACAACAATCGATAGTAAGAAGTATATATTACCAATTATGGATTTTATCATGTAGATATATTTCATTAAATTCAGTATCAACACAGAATGAAAATACTACTGCAAATATATTAGGAAATAATTAGATTTTGTACACTAAGACTCATGCAGTGTGATAGAAGGAAAATAGTTGAACTAGCAGAATGACACAAAATGAAAGTGTTATACTTGAGCTCGTATCATCACTCGGCAAATGGAATGATTGAGAGACAATTAAGGATTATCAAAAATGCAATTGAGATATCTATGAAAGGTAAAGTATATAAAAATTTGGCAGAGCTTATTCACGAAGAGAAATTTTCATTAAACTTTACAAAGCAGCGTACGACAGGGTTAAATATTTAGACAATGGACACTGACCGGTCTCTATATTATGAATTCGATATATGGAAATACAAAAAGAGGAAAGATTAATCAAGAGTCAAGAAATAGAAAATAATGAAAACAAAATTATTTACAAAAATGAAGCATGAACAAATTGAGGATTTTCAATTGGAGGTAATATTTTAATAAGAAAAATATACATACTAAAAATGACGATAAATATGTCGGAGCAGGGCAATCATAAATAAGAAACATGATATAAGCTGAGTTGTCAAAATGAATAATGGGAGGCATATTACAAGAAATGTGGAATGGCTTAGATCTTTAAAAACTGGGTAAAAGGTTTTAATTGTAGGGAGTTAGATAAATTTAGCAGTATATTTATCGTTAATTTAAATGTATGTTAAATTCATGATATTATATATTAAATAGTATTTGTATAATTGCAGTATGTTGAAATCGCTCAGAATATGCAAACATATTGCTGAATTCCCTAAGTTTTAGTTAGCAGTTTGTTTTAATAATAACTCCTGGTGAAATCTTGTGAAAATTTAAAAGTTATTATTATGAATAAAAAAGAATTTCAACAACTTTAATAACATCTAAAACCTTAAAATTTTTTTAACTATCAATTTTTAATTTCAATTTTTAAAATTGTGATTTCAAATTTTATTTAAATACGGTGCTTCGCTACGGTTATATTTTTCTAATTAATTAATGTTTTAATAAATTACTAAGTTTTATTTTTCACATTATTTATAATTAGCATAATATTAACCCTTTAACCACTAAAACCGTCTACAGACGGTCATCATAAAAACCCCATTCAATTTAAATCAAAACATTTTCGCGTTCCAAACAGTAAGACCATTTTTCGTATGTAAAACTACACCCCACAACTTGCAGGTTTGAACAAGATCAAACACATGGTTTGCTTGTAACGGTCAGTTTGGTTGGGTTTGGTTTGTTCTCGTAATTTTATTTCAGTGGTTTAAGGGTTAATAGTTACATTATAAAATATAAAAAGAGTTGGCCGTATTTGAGGTTTAATATTGTGTAACAATACTATTGAAGCTCACTATTTGAAATAAAGTATCTAGTAATTTAAGTTAAGAGTATATAAAAACTCAACTGGTAGCGAGTCGTATTCTCCCCAATATTGACTTCAATGATTCCTATGTTACCATTCTTCAAATGCTAACTTCATTAATAATGAATTGTTCATAATTACTGCCATGTCATCTATAAGAGTTATAATCTCCTTATCATTCAACAATGAAGATTCTTTAATGCTCAAGTTCTTACATTCCGGGTCCATTCTCTCAGTTAAAATATTGAAATATCTAACTTCCTAACATAGCTCATCCGCAAAATTAATTTTTCCGTCCTCCTCTTCAACTTACCCATCTCCATTCTTAATAAAACTAAATAATTTTGAAAACTTGTTTACCTTAATATCTGCTTTAATAGATTCCCTCATAAAATTTATCCAAGTCTATTTCGTTTTTGTTTATAGTAAAATCGCCTTGGGGTATAAAATTTTGTATTTTAATAACTAGTTATTAATAATATAATTAGATCTACTTATAGCGTTAAAACCATAAGCGAAGGTTTATAACAAAAATGAAAAGTAACAAAATCTCACATCTATCTTAATTTGTAGTATTTTATACATTAATGAAAGTGAATTAAATGTTTTTAAAAACATTCGTCCATGAAAATAACTGACAATAGGCAAGCTAATAAAACTATACAGCATTTGTTACATCAAATTTGCACTATTTACGATAAAATAAATGTTGTATTTTATATCGAGCTATCGGAAAAATTTCTTTTTAGTTTGCACCTTTAGCATCCCCGTAAATTTTCAACTTTCTAGCTGTAGCGGTTTAGGCCCTGTGAGCACAGAAAGGTGGCAAACAAACCCGCAGACAAACAAACAAACATATTTAGAGTTATATATATATATATATATAACTTATAAATATATATAACTTATGACGTAACCTATAAATAATTTTTAAAACAAATGAATTCCGATTTAAAAATTTTCAAAATTCTCTTTAAATTTTAATGAACGAAAAATCAAGAATTTTGAAAAAAATAATTTTCATAAATCTATCACGTCATGTTTTATCAATTTTTACATTTATTTCTTTTTGTTTTATCGCACTATTTACATGCACATTTATAAATAAAAATTTTCAATTTTTAATAAATTAATTCTCTTTTAGCTTGAAAATTTTTAATATAAACAAAAAAAAATATGGATTGCAAATTCTGTTTTTTGTCAGGTCCTACCGAAAATCAGAAGTTAAATATCAATCAAATTTAAAAATCTGCGCTGTTTCCTTTCAAAATTCGGCAGGAAAATTAGAACCGTAGATAAAACTGTCTCTTAAAGTACACTGGTAACATCAAAAACCTAAGAGATATTTTATCGAATTAAGATAATATTAGGTTACAATCAGATTTTTCTCTTGGATTTTTTTTCTAATTTAAATCATAAACCCACAACTAGAATATTTTTTCCAGAAAAAATAATTTTAAATAATTTTTTTATTTTCAATTAATATTTTTTTTAGAGTTATTTACTTATTTTTTTAGAAAAGAAAAATAGCAGTTGGAGTTGGAATTTCCGCAAAATTAAAAAATATACATATAAACATGAACAAGTTACATGCACAAACAAATATACATACACACATACATACACACATACACACAGGCATAGGACGGTCTGTAAATGAGGCATTGGAAGCACACCGAAAAAGATGAAAAACAGGATTACATAATGCCTGAAGCTGAAAGCAAATGCAGCCGACAATTTTGATGTGTTAAATGTCTGGAGCAAAGTTATCAAAGAATCTGTGTAGTACTATGTGCCCAAGAGCAAATTTCCCTATAAATTGAGGAAAGGAATCGTATCACAATGAGCATTTGATAGGATTTGTGATTCAAACATTAACAGTGTGCAATTGTTGCGATGGTGAAAATTTCCTATTTACCTAATATCACGCTGCGTTAGAGTTCCAGTTTTTTTTTAGTTAAAACCAATAAATTTCAAGATTTTCTTGCTTATATTAAATACAGTTTACTTTTTATAAACAATTCTCCATTTATTTATATTCTTTAAACTTATATAAACAAATGTTAGTTTGTAAGAAAATATACAAATCTAGAAAAATAATTTTACGTGTTTTTATTTTAATCATTGGTATTTGAACATCGTATTTGACTGGATCAAAACTGTGCATAAACGACTGGTTATTGAGAGGGGCTAAGCAATTGGTTGATAACAAATTGCAATTCAATGAGTCAGGACATTGCTGATCCAAATTCATTGGTAGCCAGAGATTCTGATTGTGGTTGATTTGATATTGATAATTGGTCGTATTAACCCACAGACTGGCTGGGATTAATGGTGAAGTTTCCGGTAAAATATTGGAAATTAATCCAATCTCATTAGATTTTAAATTATCATCAATGTTGTCTTGTGAAAGTCTACCACTTGAATTTGAGCAGCTTGTATTTTGATTGGCCCATTTTGCGGTGTTTCCATCTTCTGAGAAAATAATAGAAAGTCAAATCGAAACATGATTAAATTGATAAACCTTACATATACCAAAATAAAATTGGAATAAATGTTGGCATGCAATGCAATAAATATCAAAGTTATCCACTTACGCGGTGTTGCATTAGTTTTTCTTTTCCCCAGATGTATTTTAGGATTATCTACATAATAAGCTTTGATTAATTCAAACTCACAGTTAAAATGGAATAAAGAAAAACAGTTAATTTTTTTATTTTACTTTAGTTATATAAGAAATCGGTCAAACTAAAACACGAAAATTAGTTGTTATCATAAAGAGAAAACATCTTTCACCGCAAAATATAATAGGACAAAAAATTAAAGATTTCTTGTCCTAAAAACGCACTGGACTATAAATTTTATTTTCGATAATGGAGAATAAAAAGGAGTGAGGAAAGTTTAATTAATTAATTAAATAATATATATGCAATTGTATAAATTAAAAAATGATGGCCGGAAGATTCCTCAAATTTTTTAAAAATTTTATTTTAAGATTTGACCAGTACCCTTGCGACCAATACCCATAGGGGACAAAATATCATTAAACTCTGACTATATATAATTATGGTGGCCGGAAGATTCGTCCAATTTAAAAAAAAATTTTTTTAGATAATTTAATAATAGTGTTGGCATATATTATTAAAATCGTAAAATCCAGTCATTTTATTTAATTCTTTTTTAATAACATTGACACTCTTTTCTTTATTATTATCTTTAATACTTACCTAATTTATACCCGAGATTCACAGATATATCTGTAAAAAATAGAATGGTTTGCTAGTTAAAAAAAGATTACATTTTTAAAATAATTATTAATCAAATTTCACTCGTGTTAATTATGTGGTTATTTTCATGTACAATGTTTACTGTAAATATTTTAACACAGCCTAGGTTGTATTATAGTCAAAACTGTCAAAACATATGAAAAATATAGATGAAATTAATACAGGAAGAATTTTTGCAATAAAAAATAAATAAAGAATAAAATGCTAACATATGGCTATAATACTAAGCAGGTTTGACGATCATTATTTATTAAGGAAGAATTTTATTTGACGAAATAATAATAATAATAATAATAATAATAATAATAATTATTATTATTATTATTATTATTATTATTATTATTATTATTATTATTATTATTATTATTATTATTATTGTTGTTATTATTAATATTTATCAGGGAAATCTTGTATCTTCTTTTCATACATAAATTCTCGGCACTGTATTTACCAGCTGCTAATAACAAGTCTATGTCGATAACTTGTGTATAATTTGAAATCATTTAATTATAATTTTTACAAATGAAAAAAGAGAAATTACTATCTACAACAAATAAGTTAAATCGGTATCATCAAAATTTTTGATAAAGAATGCGAATATTCAACTGTCTAAAATATATGCTACAGATAAAAAGATAATTCACAAAAATATATTAATATTTATATTGGTTTTTCAAATAAATAATATTTTCAAGATTTCCAACATACATTATGATGATATGTCGACAAATGTTTATCAATTGGACAATTTTCCTGCTCACTGTTTACATTACTTGGTAATATTCAACACGATATTTTTACCAATTTAAAATAAAACTTTTTCAATTAAATAAAAAAAATACTTTTTCTAATTTGTATTAATTCACTTCTCATTCCAACTTGTAGACATTTTTTCAGTCGGCAAGACGGGCATTGCTTCCTAGTTGATGATGTCACAGAACAGAGATCGGTACCATTGGAACATTTGAGAGGCTGTAAAAAATATTGAACATTTAATTACATTTTATTGATATTTACTGAAGATCGAATGGCATTTCTTCTAAAGAAAGCTTTACATGATTCACAAGACAATACTCCAAAGTTCTGATTGACAGCTTTATCGAAACAGACCTTACACTTTTTCGAAATAAGACCATTTGTTTCATTATTGGAAAATAATTCATTTACTGTTTTTTCGCTGAGAGATTTATTATCTGATGATTTATTTGTGTATGATTTTGCTTGGTCTTTAAAAGAATTTTTCATCTGAAATAATAATATTTATTATTATTATTATTATTATTATTATTATTATTATTATTATTATTATTATTATTATTATTTTTATTATTATTATTTTTATTATTATTATTATTATTATTATTATTATTATTATTATTATTATTATTATTATTATTATTATTATTATTATTATTATTATTATTATTATTATTATTATTATTATTATTTTTATAATTATTATTTTTATTATTATTATTATTATTATTATTATTATTATTATTATTATTATTATTATTATTATTATTATTATTATTATTATTATTATTATTATTATTATTATTGTTAATATTGGATTTGTTATTATCATTATTATTATTGTCATCAATAAAATTAAATATCAAAATAATTCAAAACCTTTTGAAAATAAGAAAAAAACCGACATAAAATACATAAATTTAATTAATGTTGACAAAAATGCAAAATTTATAAGAAATTATCAATTATGATTGGCAATCTTTTATCACTATCTTAAATGTCGATTTTATAATAATTTAGGAAAGCACATGTTTATTGGCCATATAAATAGAAGCAATATTTTCAAAATACTTAAAATCTATGGGAATTATTTGCTTTGATATGAAATTTACAGTCAGTAATAAAGTTAATTTAAAGATTTTTTAGAAATGAAATGATTTTGAACAAAAATAAGTTTTATAATTTAATTAAAAATTTAAAGTTACCAATCCTTTAAAGTTAATTAAAAAAACACATCAAGTATTGGAAGAAAACAAATGTGAAATCAACAAATATAAATTTCAATCACAAATAAACTGTTTTTCAAATTTTACATTGCCGATTCCATTTAAAATTTAAATTTTACGTAATAATAATAATACGTAATAATAATAATAATAATAATAATAATAATAATAATAATAATAATAATAATAATAATAATAATAATAATAATAATAATAATAATAATAATAATAATAATAATAATAATTAATATTATTATTATTATTATTATTATTATTATTATTATTATTATTATTATTAGAAAAAATTCTAAATTTAGTTATGATAAACAGACGCGTCCTAACTTTTGCATTCGCTTTTAGCAACGTTATTTTTATCCTGTTATAGTAAATATATTCATGATTACAAAATATTAATTAATACTGATTTAAATATCAAAGTGTGAGAGAAATTTAATTTGATATTTCCTTATGTTTTGTAATTAATAATTTTTGTTTGTTCAAATAATATTTCACAAAGATAAATAAATATAATTATTATTATTACAATTACAAACCTGACTATTTAGTAAAGTTAAATGAGAAGAACATAAAGAATGTAAAACTATGAATTGTTTACTACATTTTGAGTTTATTTGAAACTTTTATTGGATCTATTTTATCACTGAAAAAATACTGTTATTTTTAAATATTTACTATAAAAACCTATATTAAAAATTAAATAAATATTAATAAATATATTTTACTTATTTGATAATATTTCATTTAATGTTTGTTCAAAGAAAATATTTTAATTTAAAATCAAATTTTTGAACTCTTAATAATAATTATTTACAATTGAATAAGTGGGATAGATGTAATTTTTTATAGAATTAGATTATAAGTTTCGAAAATTTGGTAAAAATTATTATTATTATTATTATTATTATTATTATTATTATTATATATTTATTATTATTATTTTATTATTATTATTATTATTATTATATTATTATTATTATTATTATTATTATTATTATTATTATTATTATTATTATTATTATTATTATTATTATTATTATTATTATTATTATTATTATTATTATTATTATTATTATTATTATTATTATAAGTTGACATGTTATTTTAATATCATTGAGCTCCATTTGATTAAAATTTATTGTTTATTTTATTTATTTGCAATTGTTTATAATAGTTTATGATTACATAATAAATATATCGGTTAATAGTATTTGTTTGAAACCAAAAATTTATACTGTAATCATGTTAAAGTAATTATACAAGTTATAAGATATCACTGTAAAATTATAATTATATTCTAGAATTTTGTGAGTTCATATTTTGCGATAAATTTAATTTGTCGCAATAAAATTATCAGAATAAATTCAAGGTTGTTGTAATTTCACGGAAATTCGTTTTTTAATAATAATTTATTAACTTCTAATTTGATAAAAATACTTTTTTAAATATTACTTAATCTTTTTTAAAAAATTAATTTTTTAATGAATTAGAAATGAAAATTCGTCTATAATATCACGCAATCAAATAAAATATCAAATCACAATGTACGATAATCTTGTAAATTGTTAAGAGGCGACATCAGAACAATTTAGCCATTTGGAATATATTAACCGAGTTATCTGAGATATTTACCCCCCCCCCTCTTTGACACCTGTAATTTTACAATGTTTCAAAATTTCTTAAATTTCTATTAAAATCTATTAATATTTAAGGAACTAATATTTGACATACAATGTAGAGTTTTAATTTAATAAAAATTATGGAATAATTAATAATTTAAAAAATGCAATTATGACTAATGTATAAAAAAGTTACAGTGAATCTTTTAATTGAAATTATTTTTCATATTGAAATAAAAATTTATAAATTCTGTAAATAAATTAATTATTTAGGAAAAATAATTAGACAATGTAATGATTTGCAAACTTTAAAAGATTTCCACTAAATAAATTGTCCAAAATATTTAGTTCGAAATGCCATAAAAATACCATATATCAAACATAATAAATGGATGAAACGTATTAATAGAAATATATCCGTACAATTGAATAGATCAAAGCCATAAGAATAGATCAAATATATTAATAATGTTGGTTTAGTTTCAAGAAATAATGTTACTCTGCCATTCGGTTCTTATATAAATGAAATGTATATTAAAAACACCAAAAGAATATTGAAATAAAATGATATGTCAATGAATTTCTACACAAAATTAAATCGCTGTCACTCTGATTGACATAGTTTGCCCGTTTTGCTTTATGCTTTTAGAACTCAGTACTAAAATAATAATATTATCACTTTTTCTCTTCACCTAATTCGATCCTTCCTATTTTCTACTAGATTTTTTACTAATTTTTTTTGTAAATTAAATGATTCCTCCAAACCTATTTTCATTTTTTATTTGCCGGCCTCAGTCTAAAGCCAAGTTTTTGATTTTATCTCATTTTTTATATTTCAACTATTACTGTGTCATTAGGGTTTCCAACCTTTGGCTTCCCAACAATCATTGATCATATTGACATGAGTATTCCTTTCAAAAATTCAATTTCTTTATTTTTACGCTTGTTTAGATTTCCTTATAATATAATTAATATTAATTAATATTAATTAATATTTTATATTTTATCATTCTCATCGTATCATTTCCTATTATCTTAATCATTTTTGATTTTCTACAAACTCACATTATTCACTTATCCTTAACTCTGTTGTCAATTTAATTTCGTCTTCACATTTCTACATTTTTATTTAATTTTACAACCCCAACTAAAACAAAACCTGAAGTATTTACTGAAATTTGATGTTAATAGAATTGCATGTATAATTGAGTCTGGATATTTGACGGTTTAAGAACTCTTTCTATCTTGCATTTACTACCTAGCGTTTACTACCATGAAACATCAGTTAAGTATAATTTATTAATTAGTTATTAATAACATTGAAATACGTATAAAAAAGTTGTGTAAAACAAGTAAAGAATTACTATGGTAGTGAATTACCATACGCAAACCTTCTATTTATAAGAGGTGAAAATAAACGACCCTTGTAACTTTTCTTCTTACATAATTCTTGAGGGGAAATAAGAAACACGGCTTAGGATTTCTCTGTTGAGGCGGAACTGGTCACTTGGCTTGAAATGGATAAAACATCAAGAATCAAAATAATAGAATTGTTGTAGGAACTGGCAAATTATAATTGATTACTGACTAAAGCAAAAGTTAGGAAGATGTTGACACGATTTATAATTTTTATCAGCACTAAAACAACCACAAGACGTTGAAAATAAGTTATTTAATAATCATTTAGAATCCTCGGCACGTAACTTATTTAGTGAAAAATCGCTCACACAATTCTGGTGTGTTATGTATTATTCATACCCAAATGTGGCAATGATTGCTTTTCAACTTTTAGTTTCTAAATATCTCTAAATATCTCAGCGAGAGTGGATTTTCAACTCTTCTTCGTTTAAAAACGAAAGATAGAAATAATTTAAATGTTGTGAATAATATGAGGTTAGTGTTACCACAAACCCAACCGCGAATTTCAAAACTAATTAATAACATGAAATTTCAACCATCACATTTAATTGATTATTAAACATAAAATAAAGTTATAATAAAAATCTATTTTGTTTGTTTTTTCATTACATTATTAAAATGCTTATTTAAATTGTATCAGGATCGCGAGTCACTTGGCGTTAATAAAAAGGGGTCCTATGATCTTTAAACAGTAATTGTAAAACTTTATTTTCAAAAATGAATTCTTTTGATATGAGTAAAATATGCACGGACTCATTATTTTAGAAGTTCGTCGACAGAACTTAAAAAATAGTTATTTCGAGTTTTAAAATTTATGTTGGAATTTGCCTATAGTGGATATTCGAATTTATATTTCATTTTAACTATAATATAATAAAATATTTAATATATTCATTTTTCTTTTTCTCTCAAAATCTTATATATTAATGACATAAGTCAATAAAATAAAAAAATTATATTTAATTTAATTTATTGAGATGTTTTTATTGGAAAGGAAATTTCATTCATAATACATTACCATTAATTAATTAATAATAACAATTTTTATAATATTAATAAAATATTTTATGAATGTAAAGATCAAAATTTTAATGGAATAAATTGTTCTCATACTTTCCTAAAATATTTTAACCATACCATTCTAAAGTAAACCCGAAAAATTGTAATTAACGACCACCCAAAGAAAAGGAATTGCGGCAACCAAAAGAATATTTAAAAAACTTAAAATCACAAATTTCTGATAAATTTCACATCACAATCTAGTAGATATTTTTTCAACTGTAATTTTTTTTTCTGAATTGATAATTTTTTTCGACTAAAATCGGAAGTGAATACTTTTCAGTTTGCCTGTAAAGATAATTTTTTTTTCAAAATCATTTAACCATCAAAATTCCACAAATCATTAAAATAAACAATTTAGAAAAAAATATTTTCCATATTTTTCAGAGAATTGAATTTTCGAAAGAATGAACAAAATTTTTCAATATCAAATAGAGTGAGAGACCATCTGCGAAACATTGACATTAGCGGCTTCAATTCCTCACTAGGTTTTTGAGTTTTATATATCGGATTTATATTTTATTAAGATTAGAAAGATTAACAGCTGGAATCAGAAATAATATTTTTGTAGAATATAATTTCTCCCTTAACATTGAGGAAAGTCAAATAAATCTCCAATGAAATAATGATGCTGATTTTAATTATGAAAAGATTCAAATTCCTTGAGTTATTTTTCAGATTAACAATTTTACAATATGCAATTTTTTTCATTCAACAATTTATTGAATATTCATTGAATATTTATTGAATATTTATTGAATATTTATTGAATATTTATTGAATATTTATTGAATATTTATTGAATATTTATTGAATATTTATTGAATATTTATTGAATATTTATTGAATATTTATTGAATATTTATTGAATATTAATTGAATATTTATTGAATATTTATTGAATATTTATTGAATATTTATTTACTGAAAAAATATCTACAAGTTGAAATGAGACGTGAATTAATACAAATTTGAAAAAGTATTTATATGTTTATTGATAGATAGTGTGAAGAAAATTAAGAGAAAAGAAATTAGCTTTCACTGTGCATTGAAAATTTTCGGCGTCTGTGTATAGGGGTCAGTTGGACCCCCATATACATTCTGATTATTTTGTAAGGAAAACGAACATAATTTTTTTTTATTTTAATTTTTACTAATTTTAACACAATAGTAAAAACACCAGCCGATGATAATTAAACTTAAATAAATGAAATAAACAAAACATAATTTGGATTTAATACAAAAAAGTTACCGTATATACTCGCGTATAAGTCGAGTAAATTTTAAGAGGTTTTTAAGTCCTAAATTGGAAACCCGCGTATAAGTCAAAGTGGCTATTTGACTTGAAAATTTGACGTAAATTTCTCGACTTATACGCGAGTATATACGGTAAATCACATTTTAAATGGACATTACATGAAAAAGTTTCAACAATACTACATGTAATCATTATTATGACTTTTTAAATTTAAAATTCGATACTGCATATTTTTATAGTGAAAAAATAGTCTGGAAACAAAATGCACTCCAATGTACAGAGTCAATGTAAAAATTAGTCAATCAATGATGAAAATAAAAGATTTCCTGATGAATTTTAAATTTACTCTTACATCAAATTTAGAAAATGTTTATTCAATTCCAAAATATTAAAAATAAAGGCTATTTTTTATAGTTTTTTTTGAAAATTGATAAGAGGTTATACTGAACTCGAAAGGATAGTTTTTGCCTATTTTTACTTATTAGTAGATCAGGCAAGGATTATACCAAGAATCAATAGACAAATTCGCTAAAAGAACAGCTATCGTATATGATTCTTGTAATAGAACAAAAATCTTAAAAAAGTTTAAAACTGGATCTATCTCATGTTTTATAATTTTCTGTAAACTATTTAAACTATCTATATACAGGTCTGTTCCTCACCGGGTGCCAGAGGCGTAGCAACAGTATTCGGCACCCAGGTACAAGGAATACATTTTGCGCCCCCCCCCTGTGTCACTGAAACAGTGGAGAACAGTATTTGGTGCCATTGAAAAATAAGAGCACGGTAGTCAATACTCAAAATGACATAATATCAAATCTAAGTGAGCATAAGAGCATCTTCTGCTGTTACACTATGAACAAGACGGTTTCTATCAAAATCAGTTTTAAACAGAACTATTGACGAAGGAAGGAAATTACAGTTGTTTCTTCTTGACTGCTGAGGCGAACTTTGTAAAACTTTAAGTCCAACACGAATACAATGAATCCTCTTCTGCCATCCGGGGAAAATTGTCCCATCCCTCCTAGCTTGTTGGGTAATGCATCCAAGCTGTAAATTGAATATACGATTAAAATAAAAAAACATTTATATTTGCTTCTGCAGTTAGTTCAGTACAAGCCGCAACTCATTATTTGTTCCTTCTACAACACCATTTTAACCAGTTTAAACTTAAACTTTTAGTTTAGTGTTTATTGGCCACGCCGTCACCATATAAGTTACAGGCGCATAAATAAAGATTCAATTCCAACCAAATAAATTATAGTTTGTACATAACAAGTGCTTAGAAAAGTTTTAAAACTGCAAATAAGTTTGCTTTATTTTTTAAAATTTTTATTTAAATATTCTTTTAACGCATAATTTAATAAAAAGTTTTTAGCAAATATTTTTATAATTTCTATTTATTCAAATAAATATTTTTCAAAAAAATATTTACTTAAAATATTTATTTTCTAAATGTCGGAAAAACGAAAACAACTATCAGGAAAATTAAATTTATGGAAAAATTAGAAAATAATATAAATAGCTTAAGGAATATTTTTAATTTGCCGAATACAAATAAAATAAATGTTTTATTTAAAATATATTTATAAATGTCAATTAGGAGGGAGCGCACAAAATATTGATCGATAGTCTAAAAAACCAATGGAGATAAAGGAAATATTGATCAAGACGATTTAAAAAATTTTCAGCAGGATTAAATTTTTTTTTAATAAAAATAAAATCAATAATATTCATACAAAAATAATCCTTAAATATAAAGATTATTTATATGAAAAAATTATGTCAATATGTAAAATGTATAAATTATATATTATTGATTATATTATTACTAACATCGATATATTATATATTTAAATTAAAAAAAATAATCATATTTCACACAAATTCTTACATTTCCAGGTAATGATTTCTCATTAAGGATTTCATCTCCACGATGAGTTTTGGCAATATTTTGCTTTTTTATCGTCACTTGGTTTTGGTCTTCTTCTGAGTTCTGATTAGAGTGAGAAATGAGATTAAAGGAAAAGTCAACAGGATTTTGTAAATGTTCATGTTTGATATTTTGAAAGCGTTGGCAAGAATTGCCTTCATAGTATAAATTATTTCCAGCTCTGAGATCATTATTGCAATTAACATTTGTATAATGAAGAACGAGATTTGAATTTGAATAAAACTGATTTTCATTTATCTGAATACAATCTCCAAGAGACATTGAGATTGTACTTATTCATATATTTCTAAATTTCAATTCATTAAATTAATTTTGTACTTTAAATTTATTATTTAATACCTTTATGAATAATTACAAAATTAACACTTATTTTTAATTCTATTGGCCTAATCAAATAAAATCTAACAAGCTATATGAATATTAGCCTTGATATATGATATATTTGAAAGATTAAAACAAGAATAATTTTGAATTATTTGCTTAATAATAAAATTTTAAAACACTAATTAATGAATTTATAAAATGTAAAAATCAATATTTTTCGAAGAAAAAAGCAAGTAGTAAATAAAATTGATAAGAAAGTCCCAGAAAGTGAAACTTCAAAAATACAATTTATTACAAATTTTTGTTGATGATTTATTTATAATAGTTTTCAAAATTTCAGGTTTGACAGAGATCTTTTAAGCTGTGGAAGTTAAAGTCAAATTTTATTTATTTTTTTAAGTCACTATCATAAATAAAAGTCCAAAGAAAATAAGTAGAAATTCAGGACATAAAAATGCGATGAGTTTTAATCAAAATAGGTAGTTTGTTTAAAGAAAGTGAATGCGTCAAAAAGGTCGTACAAAAAGAAATTCATAGGATTTATTAAAAAGAGAGTTTGAAGACTATAAATCAGTAATATATCGATGTTTGTTTATACTAACGAATTTTCGGCACTGGCTTTTTCAAGTGAATTTTATATAAAAAAGGAAAGCAAAAGAAATAATGGTAAAATCAATAAAAGGCAAAATTAATTAAAATTTACTAAAAATCAATATTGAACAAGGGTATCGGGTATGGTTGAACGCCAAATTGATAGACGAGTTCAGAAATTATAATAAAAATGTAATAAGGTGTTCACCAGGAAAATTAATGCAAAAAAACAAATTAATTAATCGATAATGGAAAACCCGAGCCAATGGGAAGCCCGAGCCCATGGAAAACCCGAGCGCCATAGAAACCCGATTCGCAGTGAGACCCGAGAAAGGAGATAAAAAGAGTAATATTTTGAGCCCTAATCAAGGGTAAACAAACTAGAAACCAAAAAATATTGATTTAGGATAATATATCCCAATTTTCTAGATAGTTGGCCTCTTATGAAACGTATAAAAAGAGAGCTCATAAGTGAACAAGCGGCCAGTTGGTCGAAGAAAAGAAAACTAGAAGTTCGGACAGAGTAGCAGGAAAACCGTAAAGTTAGTATCAATTGAATAACTTAAATCGAACTTACCAGAAAGGGACATCTCCCATTGGAAGATTCATCCCTACTTGAGATTTCACGTAGTATTGAAAGGTGCAAAAAGTGGTTGAATCAAGTGTTGTGGAATCAATAAACAGTGTAACAAAAGTGTAATTGTATTAGTTTCAAATAAAGATTTTGTGTCGGGTGTTTGACTTATTTTCAAAGTACACGAAGGAGTCAGACAGTGATACCGACTTGCATTATTACCCAATAAGTTAAAGGTTTCTGTTGACACTTTTTTCACGTAATTTTCATTTGAGTCTATCTTTAGAGTGTAGCTTTTACCATGTCAATTAGTTTTGAATTAAAAATAAGAACATTATTTAAAGCTAGTGATGACGTGAAAAGTGAGTGATTTCCTACACCTCGGTAATGAACCGGTATAATGTGAATGCCAGGGAAGGTTTTCCTTCTCAGTTTGTCACTGCTCGTCATTATTACAGTTGACATATAAATGAATTCACAAAATGCGCTTGCGTATAATTCCTTTACTTTAGAAAAATCATAAGGGTTAGGCCAGGGGTGGGGAACCTTTTAATTTCCATAGGCCACATTGAAATTTGTCGCCTTCAAATGAGGCCGCAGTCAAAAAGTATTTCGTTTATATTTCGTTCTTTGTACTCGGCGGGATGCTTGTACAGTACGGTATATATACAATTCAGTAGTTACAAGCATTTTTATTTGTAAATCCTCAAAATTCATGGTTTTTTATACAAATTAAGATTTATTTTGATAAGGCTCAGGAGGCTGCAGGTTCCCCACCCCTGGTTTAGGCAATAAATAAAAGATTGTCTAACTAATGTTTCACCTCTTTAAGTAGGTAAATGTAAGCTTTCTAACTTACTGCCACCTACGAACAGTTCATAGTGTAACTTATAAAAGTTCTTTTCGCGTCAAAAACTTTTGAATTTATAAATATTCATTTTTAAGTGCGACTACGGGCTAATTTTTTATGAGAACTGGATATAATTTCTAATAATTTTATGGTTTACTAAAATATGCGATAGGAAGTGTACATATTTTTAGATATAAAAAATTATAAACTTAATTTGAGTTGAAAATGACAATAACAGTTTCAATAACCATCTCCATATTTGCAATATATTCTAAGGAACAAATCGGAAACAAAACAATTTTTATATCTGCTCACGGACGAAATGAAACAAGATGTGTTCGCCCAAATATTCCTATAGTTTTGGATCTTTTGGCTAGATATACTAAGATGGTTGAAAGCTTCTTCAGTAAGACTATCAGAAAGAATGGGTAATTTAGAAATACAGATTTAAACTGGTATATGAGAGTTTGAAAAAAATATTTTTGTTATTATCAAAACTGATTTAAATAAATCAATAATTTATTTGAATGAAATTAGAAAAATCAATGGTAAAATAAAATCTTCAAAATTCCATTAAAAACACTCAAATACATCAATTATCAGTTCAATCTTATATCGAAAAAAGTTAGAAAAATCAGTCTTCAATTACAAAAAATTAGTATTCCAAAACTCTGCAAACAAATGTCAATATTTAAATTACTATTATTTATATTAAATTATTTTCTAATTTAAATAAATTTATTAACCAGATGTTGCTATTAACTACTGTCATGTAATAACTAGCATATTAACCGTTAGACTGCGGAGAGTCAATAAATTGACGCGTAGTATGTCTCTTCAAAATGATTTCAGCAGCGTAACGGTTAATATTAGAAAACATTAATATTAGAATTTTTAGACAATAATAAAATAATAATAAAATGCAAACTATATCAAGCTAAAGTAGGCAGTATTGCAACATGGCATACTAGAATGACATTTATATATTTTAATAGATAATTTATTTACATTACCTATTTGATGTAAACATTTTAAGCTTTAAATGTAATATAAACATCAATATGAGTGAATATGACATTCTAGTTGTGGAAGATGGACATAATCTCCTGGGTGGTATTTGTTACACACCAAGAAAAGTGATTTACATGGTCATAAATTATCATTTTAAAACCAAATTTGGTTTTAACTTAATTCCTATTCTTGTTTTGAGTTATTCTATCACTGGATTTTAATTATCTAGCAATCCTTTTATTTAGAACTTGAAAAGATTAAATAATTACATTAACGATACGGTTTGATATGAAGAAAAAAACCCAAGAATAATAATTATTTCCAATTACACGAATTGTATTTTAAATACTGCCTTTTTGTGAAATGACAATATTAAAACAATTACATTTCTTAAGTTAATCGCCACTTTCTCTCGTAGTTCACCGACGAATCCAGCTCGTAGTGATAGAGATAAAAGAGCTTCCTTCAATTTCGCGTCGGATAATTCAATCATCAACCTGATTCTCTTCAATATCTAGTTCTTCATATTGAGTCGAATAAGTTCGTTATATTGGTTATCCCCAAAGAATAAGTGATGTATGTGGTCAAAAATTAACCTGATTTAAACTTAATTCCTATTTTTGTATTTGAAGTTGTTAGCCTTCCATTTATTTAAAACTTAAAAAAATTATATGTATTACATTTAAACAATTATATGATAATTTAAGCCATTTCCTGCAAATAAAATATTTAATACAAAATTTAATCAAAAGTACTCTGTAACCACTGCTCTAATTCATTAACCCTGTAACGCACCAATAAAAGTCGGAAGGAAGTCGTTTTCAGGTGTATATCTTAATCTTATTTTCATTTCCTCAATTTATCTGCCGCATTGAAATTGCATAATTTACATTCAATCTTTCTATTTAAACCGAAAGCTGCGAGACCTTATTATTCCATTCTAAAAATGATTTCAGATGATTATCTAAGCTATTCTCAATTATTAGACGATAGCACCAATATATTGGATGTCTTTGAAGGCGATTGCGGACTGTGTTTCGAAAGGTTAGAAGCTGAAAGTACAGTCAAACTCATGAAGTGTGGACACAGCTTCCATTACGATTGCATGATAAAACTCAAAAAACGTAACAAATCCAAATGTCCAATTTGTCATCGAGATTTTAAAAATTTATTTTTACAAACGACGTCGAATTGTAAGATTCAAGTCCGAGTCAAATATCGTCCAGATCATTATTCAATATTGCATTCATACTCAAGGAATAACATCTCTGGAGGGCACTCAATTTTATTAGGATTTTACAAACACAATATGAATGAAAAAGTTGTTAAATTTCATTTAGTGGGGACCTCACATTTGTACTATTTTTATTTCACTACATGGAACAAATATTTTAAAATCAGTCGGAAAGAATACAAAAACCTTTCAACTGCAATTCAGAAATCAAAATTCAGTATCAAAAAAGATTTACAAATAAAAGACGAAAATATATCTAATATAGCAACTGAAGTCTTATTAATGGAAAATATGATCAACATTTTACTAACAGTTATGTTGGAGGGAGGCCTAAAACATGAGGAAATGGATGATATTCCGATAATGATGGATTTTGCAGAAACTTTATAAAAGTATCTTGTTGGAATATTAGTAAAGTTTCGGTAGAAAATATCTTTGAATCTGGGCCTTTGTAGAAATTAATCAAACCCCAGCAAAATATATTTTTATTATTGAATAATAAATAAATTCACTGATTCAATTATTGGTATAAGAACTCTGGAATAGAGACCCAATGGATGTCACCCATGTTACTCGATTTACAACATGATCTAGCTTCTTTGATTTATACAATTTATTTTCCTGTTCAATAGTGACAATTCTCCTTGTTCGTTGCTGTTTCCCATTATATAAGTTGTTTGCCATTAATCATGTTTGTTAATGCCTCTCCTTGTTTACTTCTCGAATGTTTCCCTCTACATTAGTGTTTCCCAATGTGGATCCTACACAGGGCCGTAACAAGGGTGGTGCGAGCGGTGAGGTATTTTCGGATGTACATTCAGATGGGGAGAACACGGGTGTAAATAAGTACGATATTTAATATGAAATGACACATTGAGAATATGAAAAATTGGGTTTGAATAAAGATTGTTTGATTTACATAATTATTTAAAAATTTGGAGCTGATTATTATTTAATAATACAGAAACTGTCATTTCAGAAAATCGAGCGATGATCTATTTAATAGATTCTATTATAATAACCATTACGAGTTATAATATAAGACATTCATTTAACAGAAATTCTTAAAGTAAAGTAAAAAGAATTTTAAATCAAATTGTCAAGGGATTTATGTAAATGCTTGATAGAGACCCGCCAGGTCAACCATATATTACTTATAAAGATTCCATCGAAAAGATAGCAATCGAAAGTTGATTTTTTGTAAACTTCCTTGATTTGTAAAATTTCAATTAATTTTAATAAATGTTAATTTTTTAATATTTTAAAATGTTAAAATTATTTTTTTGTTTATTGTTATTGTTATTATTTATTTATTTTCTATTTCCATTTTTATTAGTAATGTTGTTAGACAAGACATTTTTGTCCATTTCCTCTAATTATAATTTCAAAATAAAATTTATTAAAATTTATAACTTAAGTTTTACTGAAAAAGAAATTTGCGTGACCAAAATTGTTTTGAATGTAAACGGAAACAGATGATATGAGTTCTTTTGTCAATTAAAAACAAAATTTTCACATAAAAATGTTAATCCATTTAGTTGTTTCATTTAGCTATGAATTCTATAATTAAAATTACATTTGTTTTAGTTGCTTTAAATTTCTGTTCTGGAGATCTTTCTGAAGATGAACAAAATCAAATCTTGAAAAGCCATAACGCATTCCGAAGATCTGTGGCTAATGGAGAAGTTTCAAATCAACCCAAAGCAGCGAACATGCAAAAAATGGTAGTCTTGAAATAAATTTAGAAAAATTAATTGATATTTTAAATGTTTTTCTTTTTGCATATCAGGTATGGAGCGAGGAATCAGCATCTAAGGCTCAGGCTACCGCGGATAAATGCTCTTTTAATCACGACACAATAAGTGATAGGAAATACGGAAATCATAATTGGGTTGGACAGAATATTGCCATGTTCACCGGAAAAAATATCTCCAAGTTGATTTGAATAAAAATTTTAAATTAATATAAAATTATTTAGGGGCGTACAACTGTGGTTTAACGAGGTTTCAGGATACACCTTGTCCGATAATAGCTGTTCAGAAAATACTTGCGGACATTATACACAAGTACTTTTTCATCATATTATTATAAATCTTTAATATATTTATTATTTATTATTTATTTAACACAAATTTACAGAACAACCGTATCGGGTTTGGCTGATAAATCTTAATTTTATTCTATAAATAAAAGTTTAAAAAATATTTCGTATATTTTCTACATAAAAAAATTAATTTTTAAATTTTTACGTTTGAAAATTTCAGTAAGAATATATAAACAAAATATTTGAATATAATTATTAAATTTAATTGAAAATTTAATATTTATATAATATTTATATATTATTTATTTAATATTTATATAATATTTATATAATATTTATCTTATATATCAGATTGTATGGGCCAAATCTAAAGAACTTGGATGTGGACTTGCAAAATGTAAATATTCAAGATTTAACATGAATTTCTTGGTTTGCAATTACGGTCCAGGGTAATTCATATTTTCTTATGAATGATCAAAAATGATATTAAATCTTTAGGGGCAATTTCAACAGCGAGCAACCTTATCTAACTGGCGAGCCATGTTCAAAATGCCAATCCGGTGCAACTTGTAGTAATGGACTGTGTTAAAGTTTTGAATAAATAAAATTTGCATTCAGTATTTTTTTATTTTTATTATTAATACACTATAATAATTAGGAAATCTTTGGAAAGGACTTAATACATTGTCCTTTTAATTTATCTATTTTATCCTATTTTCTATTTATTCAGTATTAAATTAAACAATTAATTTCTATTTTAAAATTAATTTTATAAAATTCGGTATGAGTTATTTTACCAACAGTGTTTCATTGTCATAATTTTAATTAATTAATGAAAATGTTTAAACTAATTTAAACAAATTTAAACTAAAATATCTTATAAATTTTTATTTTTATTTTACTAAATTTCGTTAGTGGAAATAAATTCCAACTTTATATTTTTGATATTTTCTAAATGAGGGTGAGCGCCACAATAAACTCTGTATTCTTAGCCCCTTGAGGCATCTGGACTTAGCACTTTTTCCCATGATTAGTAGCTTTCGTTTACCAGTTCCCGACATATTAGCGCAGCATAACACAGTAATGCGGTCCATCGTTTTTTATAACCATTAAGTGTAACGTGTTTATAACACAGGGAACCGTCTGGCGTACCACAATAATATAGACAAGTTTCGTCAACATTGTAAATGTCATCTGAACAAAAAGTCTCTAAATTAGTTTTAATTTTTGTATTTTTCCACTGTTCAGGCATACGTTATCTTTACTGCCGTTTCCACTGTGCATTTTTTTAAAAATTGATATTGTGTCTTGCTTTCCATTGAGACAACCAACCATCAGTTGGTTTGAATTTGTTGTTGCCCAGTTTTTTTGCTAGCTCCTCTGACTTCATTTTCAATAACGGGCCGTTTATACCCACGCCTTACCCACTAACTAAAGAAAACCATTGTTCTAGTGGGTGTCCTGCTTGATTCTGGATATAGTGTACCTCACTATTGTACCTCACTGTTGTACCTCAGATTATAGTAATTTATGAAAGTTTTTATAGCAACACGCAATTCGCAGAATTGGTTTGACTGAGAGAGATTTAAAAGATTATTTGATGAAAATTAAACAGTAATTTTTAAATGTTTATACTTTTCGAGGTGGTTTTGGGACCAAAAAACCAAATAACTAATTAATTATTTTCATTTATTATTCAAGAATTATACGTCATTTAGAAAAGGAGGTGACAAATAAGCGATTTAGAGCAGTGATTCTCAACCACTGTGCCGCGAAATTTTAAAAATGTGCCTCGAAATATTAGATATGTCATTTTTACGACCAAATATAAATGAAATTATCAAAAAACATCAAGCTCAAATTTCGCATTAAAATTATTCTTATTATTAACTTGTAATTAGTTCATAATAAACGTTCTGTTATTTTTTTAGTACATATTATTTAATTTCGCACATTTAAAATTTCGTGTAATTTGGATAAATTGTTTTTAGTGTGGGTGGTCATTTTCTTTATTTTTGTGATTTTGGAGTGTTTGTTTCATTTCGTCAAGCTGTTGGGAATAGCCAAATTGGACTTGTTAATTATTTTTCTTTGGAATCGATTCAATTGTATTAAAATTTTGGAGGAACTGAAATTTTGTTTAAAAGGGTAAAATTTATTCTTTTTTCAAAATAAATATTTTTTCGAAGTTGATTTAGAAATGCTGAATTTAAGACGAATCTTTGATTTTAAAATGCAAAAGTTTGTCAAGGAAAATTAATCAAAATGGTGCAAATCTGGATTTGATGGATATGATTCTTCATGAGCAGTGTTTCTGTAGATTATTGGTCGACCTAGACATCAAGGTATTATGATTGGCGGATATAGTATAGATTCCGGATATAGTGTACCTCACTATAGCACCTCAGATTATGGCAATTTATGAAAGTTTTTCTAGCAATATGCAATTCGCAGAATTGGTTTGACTGAGAGAGATTTGAAAGATTATTTGATGAAAATTAAACAGAAATTTTTAAATGTTTATACTTTTCGAGGTGGTATTGAGACCAAATAACAAAATAATTAATTAATTATTCTCATTTATTATTCATGAATTATAGATCATTTGGAAGAGGAGGTGACAAATGAATCATTTAGAGCAGTTATTCTTAACCACTGTACCGCGAAATTTTAAAATCGTTAAAAGTGTGCCGATACAAAACAAAGGTTGAGAATCTCCATTTTCTTGTTATGCCTCACTTTTAATCCTTTTAAAAATTGAATGTTTTTATATTCAAAAATAAAAATATACACTGAATGAAGTCAAAATGATGTAGGTAACTTATAATTTTGGTCGATCTAGACATCAAAGTATTATGATTGGCACCAGTTAAGCAGATAGCTATTTTGGAAATGGAGTTCAGACTGACATGGGTGTTTTGACCCTAAAATATCCGAATGAACATTGTATGGTTACTAATTTTGATGATTTGAGAAACATCTGGTATCATATATTTTTCAATAGTAGATAGTAACTCATCACTAAATAAAGACATATGACTCATCGATAGCTTGTATTACTACTTCCGTCGGAATTTTATGATTCATCACTATGACTCATTTCAAATATTTAAATTTAAATTATAAAGGGTCAAATGAAGTCAACATTTATGGGTATACTTCGATAAGTCTTGATGAGTTCTAACCATTTAATTTATAAATTTTATTGTTCATTGGTCTCGAGGTGGTTTTGAGACCAAATAACAAAATAATTCATTAATTATTCTCATTTATTATTCAAAAATTATGGATCATTTGGAAAATGAGGTGACAAATAAATAATTTAGAGCTATGCCTCTCTACCATTTTCTCGTCATGCCTCACTTAAACCTTTTAAAAATTGAATGTTTTTATATTCAAAAATAAAATATCCAGTAAAAGTCTAAATGACAACTTTCTTAGGACACTGGAATTACGTTATATGAAGAAATCATTAGAATATTATAAGAAAAAATTTAATTGTTGAAACATATAATAGAGAACTGAAATTGAAGTACAATATAATTTTAATTGACCATTTTATGAATTGACTCCTCCAACTGTCAAATTACACACAGCGGGTGTAGGATCCACATTGGGAAACATCCCGAGAAGTAAATAGGGAGAGGCCATTAACAAAAATGATTAATGGCAAACAACTTATATAATGGGAAACAGCAACGAACAATGAGAAGTGTCACTATTGAACAGGAAAATAAATTGTATAAATCAAAGAAGCTAGATCATGTTGTAAATCGAGTAACATGGGTGACATCCATTGGGTCTCTATTCCAGAGTTCTTATAACAATAATTAAATTAAGTGAATTTATATATTATTCAATATTAAAAATATATTTCGTTGGGGCTTGATTAATTTGTACAAAGGCCCAGATTGAGAGATATTTTCTTCCGAAACTTTATTTATATTCCAACAAGATACTTTTATAAAGTTTCTGCAAAATCCATCATTATCGGAATATCAGCCATTTCTTCATGTTTTAGGCCTCCCTCTAACATAACTGATACTAAAATGTTGATCATATTTTCCATTAATAAGACTTCAGTTACTACATTAGATATATTTTCGTCTTTTATTTGTAAATCTTTTTTGATACTGAATTTTGATTTCTGAATTGCAGTTGAAAGGTTTTTGTATTCAAATAATAAATAATAAATAAATAATTTAATATACGATAATATACGATTTTGTAATAAATAATTTATTTTTACAAATCACGCGGAATTCAGCCTTTTTATTATTAAATTTTCTATATTTTCAGAAAATTATTTATTTTATTTTTCAATGGGATACCCTTTTTGACATTGATAGATTGCGGATCAAGCTGGTTTGGTGTCTGGAGAAAGCGAACAAGTGAAGATTCTCGAAGTATTTCTGAGAATTTAAAAGAATTGTTTAGAGAATGCGGTTTTGTAAAACTGTTGCTCGCTTTTAGAACACAACATTTGCTTGTTACAAGTCGACTGAGGTTTCTGTACATGCATAAACACTTCCCAACACGATTTGATTTTACAAACAAATCCAAACTTGCAAATAAGGAACTGATGCACAATGATGCCAAATGAAAACACTAGGTAATTAAGGGATGGACTTTATTTTTCATATCCGTGACAAAGACATCAGCATTTATGTAAAATTTATAAAAGATTTGGAAAGATTCCTAAATAAATTCATTACCAAATTATCAAAAGTATATTCCAATAATATTTTATTAAATATGTTTTCAAATATAAAATCTGTAAAAGTTATTTTAAATTTTGAAACAAAATGAATATTGATAGAAAATTTTCGATGAAAAAGCTTATTTGTCATATCTTATCAGTGCCGTACTATTGCAAGTGCAACCGCACTGGGCCCGTATTTTCGAGTTACTCCCTAATATTAAATACATTAGAAAGACTTCTCCAATAGCAAACTTATATCACGAATTGAAAGAAAAAATTGATGAATTTGCCAGCAAAAGAGATAGAAAAATTGTTTTATAATTTCTTTATATTATTTTTTTTAAAAAATCAATAAAAATGAATTCAATAATATTAAAAAAATTTTAGAGTCTGCACAAGGCCTTAGAAGTGTTTTTGTATCTGATTGTTTGAGTCAGTGAATAAAGAAACGGAAGTAATATAAAAATGTGATTAATTAAAATGCTTAGCACTGGAATTTGATTGAATTGGTGCAGAATGGAATTAGTATCAAAAGTTATTAAAAACATAATTTCTAATTCGTGTTCCACAAGGATGTTACAAGGCCTCAGTCAAACGTGAAACATTGGTTATTTTATAATATTTTGTCTTATTTTATGCTCTTCGTAACCTATATAAATAAAAGCAATGTGCATAGACATTTTATTATTAAATTGGGATGTTAATTGGTAATTTCTTCTTATAATCAAAAGTACTATGTAACCACTGCTCTAATTCATTAACCCTGTAACGCACCAATAAAAGTCGGAAGGAAGTCGTTTTCCCGTGTATATCTTAATCTTATTTTCATTTCCTCAATTTATCTGCCGCATTGAAATTGCATAATTTACATTCAAATCTTTCTATTTAAACCGAAAGCTGCGAGACCTTATTATACCATTCTAAAAATGATTTCAGATGATTATCTAAACTATTCCCAATTATTAGACGATAGCACCAATATGTTGGATGTCTTTGAAGGCGATTGCGGACTGTGTTTCGAAAGGTTGGAAGCTGAAAGTACAGTCAAACTCATGAAGTGTGGACACAGCTTCCATTACGATTGCATGATAAAACTCAAAAAACGTAACAAATCCAAATGTCCAATTTGTCATCGAGATTTTAAGAATTTATTTTTACAAACGACGTCGAATTGTAAGATTCAAGTCCGAGTCAAATATCGTCCAGATCATTATTCAATATTGCATTCATACTCAAGGAATAACATCTCTGGAGGGCACTCAATTTTATTAGGATTTTACAAACACAACATGAATGAAAAAGTTGTTAAATTTCATTTAGTGGGGACCTCACATTTGTACTATTTTTATTTCCCTACATGGAACAAATATTTTAAAATCAGTCGGAAAGAATACAAAAACCTTTCAACTGCAATTCAGAAATCAAAATTCAGTATCAAAAAAGATTTACAAATAAAAGACGAAAATATATCTAATGTAGTAACTGAAGTCTTATTAATGGAAAATATGATCAACATTTTACTAACAGTTATGTTGGAGGGAGGCCTAAAACATGAGGAAATGGCTGATATTCCGATAATGATGGATTTTGCAGAAACTTTATAAAAGTATCTTGTTGGAATATTAATAAAGTTTCGGTAGAAAATATCTCTCAATCTGGGCCTTTGTAGAAATTAATCAAGCCCCAACAAAATATATTTTTATTATTGAATAATAAATAAATTCACTGATTCAATTATTGTTATAAGAACTCTGGAATAGAGACCCAATGGATGTCACCCATGTTACTGGATTTACAACATGATCTAGCTTCTTTGATTTATACAATTTATTTTCCTGTTCAATAGTGACACTTCTCATTGTTCGTTGCTGTTTCCCATTATATAGGTTGTTTGCTAATAATAATTTTTATTATTGGTCTCTCCTCATTTACTTCTCGGGATGTTTCCCAATGTGGATCCTACACCCCGCTGTGTGTAATTTGACAGTTGGAGGAGTCAATTTATAAAATGGCCAATGTGATATAAAGATTTGTCATTAAAATTATTTTTTACTTCAATTTCAGTTCTCTATTTATATGTTACGAAATTATAAGTTACCTACATCATTTTGACTTCATTCAGTGTATATTTTTATTTTTGAATATTAAAACATTCAATTTTTAAAAGGCTTAAAAGTGAGGCATAACAAGAAAATGGAGATTCTCAACCTTTGTTTTGTATCGGCACACTTTTAACGATTTTAAAATTTCGCGGTACAGTGTTTGAGAATCACTGCTCTAAATGATTCATTTGTCTCCTCCTCTTCCAAATGATCTATAATTCATGAATAATAAATGAGAATAATTAATTAATTATTTTGTTATTTGGTCTCAATACCACCTCGAAAAGTATAAACATTTAAAAATTTCTGTTTAATTTTCATCAAATAATCTTTCAAATCTCTCTCAGTCAAACCAATTCTGCGAATTGCATATTGCTAGAAAAACTTTCATAAATTGCCATAATCTGAGGTGCTATAGTGAGGTACACTATATCCGGAATCTATACTATATCCGCCAATCATAATACCTTGATGTCTAGGTCGACCAATATTCTACAGAAACACTGCTCATGAAGAATCATATCCATCAAATCCAGATTTGCACCATTTTGATTAATTTTCCTTGACAAACTTTTGCATTTTAAAATCAAAGATTCGTCTTAAATTCAGCATTTCAAAATCAACTTCGAAAAAATATTTATTTTGAAAAAAGAATAAATTTTACCCTTTTAAACAAAATTTCAGTTCCTCCAAAATTTTAATACAATTGAATCGATTCCAAAGAAAAATAATTAACAAGTCCAATTTGGCTATTCCCAACAGCTTGACGAAATGAAACAAACACTCCAAAATCACAAAAATAAAGACAATGAACACTTTAAATTTTGAAACTGAAATAAAATATTTTACGTAATTTTAATTTACTTTGTACACTGTACGTATTAAGCCGTGACTAAATATTACAGTTTTTTATCAAGACTTTAAAATCTTGTTTACATTTCACCCGACCGAAAAACACTTGGATGATTCGCTTGCTAGAGAGGGGCTACTTACCTCTTCGCTGGTCTAGATGAACTATTTTTGGTATCTGTCGTTTATGAGAGCAATTTTGGTGTAATGAGATTCAATATTTTATGTTGCTCATAAACTCAATTTGAACTTGAAATTTCAATCTAATTATTTTCTTTAGGTTAAAATGCCCGGAGTCTTTTGGAATAGGACATTTTGGTCATAGATTTTATACAGGATTTTATGGTCTCAAGGATTACCTATAAGAATTTTCGGTTTCAATAAAAATACGTAATTATTTATAGGTTCGATGGGTATGTATTCGAAGTAACACAAAATGTTTATCTGACTCCACTAAATTATAACGCGTGTAGTTAAATAAATAACACATATGATTTAAATATTTATTGAAAGTAAATAATTTACACACAATTGTTTACACTATAAAAAAACTAGCTGCACCCTAAAGAACAGAAAACGGTTGTACAAACCGCCCTAAAGAGTATTTCTAAGAATCAAGGCTGGCCCTAAATGCGCCAACAGCCCGATATAGGTGAACGGAAAAGAGATAGGGAATTTACCGAATATTATCCGCGATAGTGTCAACCGAGAAAATGGTTAACACTTTAAATTTTATTCTAAACGAAACAGCTACAAAAATGTGTGCTGACGTTAAATCCCTTTAATTTTAGATTAATTTATATAATTCAAAATAATAATAACTAACTAACTAGTCAATAGTTCAAAAGAGCAAAAACCACAAATTGGTTATTTGAGCTTATTTTCTTGTTGCTAAAAATCTATTCTCCCTTTTGATTATCACTCCAATAGTTACCATACATTTTACAATGAATTTCGAATTCCGCCAGAAGTATAAAATGACACAAATTATGTATGAAATATTCAATGCTTGAAGCATTTGTGTTGCAATTCAAGCAATTCATTATAGTTCTTGTAGCTTTGATAAATAACGCAAAATCCCAAATATTTAAAGATAATTATCCGATCGATAAATAAACATAAAATTCTGAATATCTAAAGTTAAATTTCCAATTGAATATTAAACGTGAAATTCCAAAGTTAATATTCTGATCGATAAATGTCAATTGGCACAAGAAAATCTGTTTCTCTTATCAATAAATTAAAATGATGCGTCTCAATCGTTTCTTTCTTTCCGTCGCGTCCTATTTCTCTCTTGAGCTCAAATTTTCACTTTACCATTTTATTTACTTTAATTTATTAATAGTAATTATTTAATTACTATTTTTATTATATATTTTTATACAATTACTATTTTTGTTATAAATCTAATTATAGTAATTGTTTATTACTATTTATATTTTAATTCTAATTTTAGTAATTGTTTTCTATTTTAGGTAATTTTTAAATACTATTTTTAATTAATTATTATTTAATTCTAAAACTTTTAATTCCGGTTCCTACTGAACCCCAACATTATTTTGAATCGAGAATTTTGGTAATATAAATATATGCACTTTCAGGTGGGTAGAACACGGGGGTAAATAAGTACGATATTTAATATGCAATAACGCATTGAGAATCTGAAAAATTAGGTTTGAATAAAGGTTGTTTGAATTACATATTTATTTAAAAAGAAATCAAACAAATCAAAAGAAGTTTTAATGATGCAAATTTTAAAAAAGATAAAAAGATAAAGAATAAAGAAAGAAGAAAAAGGTTTGATAAATACAAAAATTGACCAAATGAAATAATGAAACTTTTAAAATTTGTCAAATTGAAAAAAACGAAAATAAATATTTAAGATTATATAATTTAGTCAGAATAAAATATCCGATTGAACATGGTATGGTTATTAATTTTGATGATTCGAGAAAGACCTGGTACCATACATTTTACAATGAATTTCGAATTCCGCCAGAAGTATAAAATGACACAAATTATGTATGAAATAATCAATGCTTGAAGCATTTGTGTTGCAATTCAAGCAATTCATTATTTGTACGCTTCAGCTCATACAGTGGGTGTCTTGCTAGATTTCGATTATAGTGTACACCTAATTCCAGATGTTAAGTGTCTATAATACACGTTGGTGTGTTCATCAGTCGATGACTCACAATTTATGAGTGTGAAGTTATTTACTTCATTTCATTTATTCAATTTTACAAGTAAGTTTATTTAATTTAAGTAACTTTTAAGGTTTGAATTTTGATTTTATAAAATTATGAGATCACTATTCAAGCTCTTAAATGTTACTTGTAGTCAATATTTTGATTATAAATTATTTTTAATTAATTTTCAGGTTTTTTTAGGATTTTTATGACTATTAATTTATTTGGAATTATTTCGATAAAATGTAAGTTAGATTAATATTTTTAACTATGAATAAATAAACTTTTTTTAAGACATTTAAGAAAGTAGCGGAGTAGTTTTTTAAGTTTTTGTAATGTTCTTTCTCCAGCTCATTTATATAGCGAATTTTGTCATTTTATGTAATTCTATGAAATTATTATTTTTTTATACAAGTTATAAAAAATTTACAATTTTCGAATTTTTTTCCAGAGAAATATCTAAAAATCTAAAGAAATAATAACTTCAAAAATATTTTATAAATAGATTTTACGATGTTTTGTCGTCTTTTTACCGAAAACTCAAAGTAGAGTTGTCCGATTTAAAATCCAAATTTTTTCTGCCATGAATTTTAATATAATAAAAATAATGATATGTTAAAAATATGTTAATTACTTTCTACTTTTGGAATAAAAAAAGCTATATTAAATTTGCGTGTATTTTATACTATGTGTGCTGTGTTTGCATGTAAAATTATTTTTCTGTTACTTTCTCAATTCCTATAATAAAACTTTTAACATTCAGAACATTAAATTTTTGCACACAGGTAAGTTTGTGTGTTGCTATAGTATAATTTTATCGAGTTTTTTTAGATTATAGAAACTTTTTTATAGCCTCATGCAATTCGCAGAATTTGTTTGACTGAGAGAGATTTGATTGATTATTTGATGGAAATTAAACAGTAATTTTTAAATGTTTGTATGAGGTTATGAGATGGTTTTGGGACAATAAAACTAAATAATTAATTAATTATTCTCATTTATTATGGAAGAGTTATAGATGATTTAAAAAAGGAGATGACAAATAAATCATTTTCAGCAATGCCTCCCAAACATTTTCTTGTTATGCTCTCCTACGTCTTTTTAAAATTATAATGCAGCTATGTTACATATAATTAATATTCAAAAATAAAAATATACACTGAATGAAGTCTATTAGAAGCTGCTAAAACATATTCTAAATTATTTTTTAAATCAGGTTCAAAATTAACGTCATAATTCATAAGTATTTATTTATTGAAATATTGTATAATTTCCAAACAAATTTTCAGCGTTGAATAAAATATTTCAAGAAACCATTTATTAAAATTTCGATATTTAAAATATATTTATTTAAAAATGATCCAGTTAAAAAGCTTGTTTAATTTAAAAATTTCAGTTTAAGAATTATTTTCAAAGTTATTTTAAATAATTAATTATTTATCATTTAAAATTATCTTAATAATTAGTTGAAATATTTAACTCTAAGCTGAAAACACCTCAAAAAGTCTAAATAACAACTTTCTCAGGACACTGGAATTAGATGATATGAGGAATTCATTAGAATATTCTAAGAAAGAATTAAATTGCTGAAACATATAATAGAGAACTGAAATTGAAGTAAAAAATAATTTTAATGAAAAATCTTTATATTACACAGGAATTTTTCTAAATTGACTCCTGCAACTGTCAAATTACCCCACATCGGTTTGTAGGATCAGGGCCGTAACAATGCATAATTGCGCCCTAGCGACCCAAAAACCCGAATTCAAATCAGCCTACAATAATAATTATAATATTTATGTTGAGATTGTTAACTATCTATTCATCTCAAGCTATTATAATGGGAAGTAATGCTCTTAAAATTCTGTTGCTTATTAAAAAATGACAGGAGCCCAGTTTGTGGACTAACATTATTCAAAATACACACCTACGACGGCACGCTAATAGAGCAGTCCAATCGGCAATGGTAAAGATAGGCTAGTAAATGTGTCGTTTTTTTGGTGCAGGCCATTTGATAATTTCTTTTATTTATATTTTGTTATTTTTTGGTAATATTAAAAAAATTTTACATTGCAATTTTGCGCCCCTTTCAGATGTGTGCCCTGTGCGACTGCACCGGTCGCGCCACCTTTGTTATGGCCCTGTGTAGGATCCACACTGGGAAACACTAATTTAGAGGGAAACATCCGAGAGGTATATAAGCATAGGTCATTACCAAAAATGATTAATGGCAAACAACTTATATAATGGGAAACGGCAACGAACAATGAGAAGTGTCACTATTGAACAGGAAAATAAATTGTATAAATCAAAGAAGCTAGATCATGTTGTAAATCGAGTAACATGGGTGACATCCATTGGGTCTCTATTCCAGAGTTCTTATAACAATAATTGAATCAGGTGAATTTATTTATCATTCAATAATAAAAATATATTTCGTTGGGGCTTGATTAATTTCTACAAAGGCCCAGATTGAGAGATATTTTCTACCGAAACTTTACTAATATTCCAACAAGATACTTTTATAAAGTTTCTGCAAAATCCATCATTATCGGAATATCAGCCATTTCTTCATGTTTTAGGCCTCCCTCCAACATAACTGTTAGTAAAATGTTGATCATATTTTCCATTAATAAGACTTCAGTTGCTACATTTGATATATTTTCGTCTTTTATTTGTAAATCTTTTTTGATACTGAATTTTGATTTCTGAATTGCAGTTGAAAGGTTTTTGTATTCTTTCCGACTGATTTTAAAATATTTGTTCCATGTAGGGAAATAAAAATAGTACAAATGTGAGGTCCCCACTAAATGAAATTTAACAACTTTTTCATTCATGTTGTGTTTGTGAAATCCTAATAAAATTGAGTGCCCTCCAGAGATGTTATTCCTTGAGTATGAATGCAATATTGAATAATGATCTGGACGATATTTGACTCGGACTTGAATCTTACAATTCGACGTCGTTTGTAAAAATAAATTCTTAAAATCTCGATGACAAATTGGACATTTGGATTTGTTACGTTTTTTGAGTTTTATCATGCAATTGTAATGGAAGCTGTGTCCACACTTCATGAGTTTGACTGTACTTTCAGCTTCTAACCTTTCGAAACACAGTCCGCAATCGCCTTCAAAGACATCCAATATATTGGTGCTATCGTCTAATAATTGAGAATAGCTTAGATAATCATCTGAAATCATTTTTAGAATGGAATAATAAGGTCTCGCAGCTTTCGGTTTAAATAGAAAGATTTGAATGTAAATTATGCAATTTCAATGCGGCAGATAAATTGCGGAAATGAAAATAAGATTAAGATATACACGGGAAAACGACTTCTTTCCGACTTTTATTGGTGCGTTACGGGGTTAATGAATTAGAGCAGTGGTTACATAGTACTTTTGATTATAAGAAGAAATTACCAATTAACATCCCAATTTAATAATAAATGTCTATGCACATTGCTTTTATTTATATAGGTTACGAAAAGCATAAAATAAGACAAAATATTATAAAATAACCAATGTTTCACGTTTGACTGAGAGTAGGTAGAAAGTGGCTTACCGCAGCAATGACCCCCCTATTTAAATAGACAATATAGAAATAGGACGTCCAGTTATAATTTATCAGACTTAATATATAATCCATTAGATTTACCCATGAAATTAAAAGACATTAGAAAATTTGAGGCCAAAAATCCCGGCTTAATAATTAATGTTTTTTCTTATGACAATAGCAAACAATTAATAGATAATTACGTTTTAAAACATCCACATTTAGACATTATACATCGTTCCAAAGTTTTAAATGGAACTGTAATTAATTTACTATTATTAAATAAAGGAAACAATTTCCATTACGTCGCTATAAGTAATTTAAATACTTGTCCTACACGCATACAATCATTATGGTGCCATCGGTGTTTGAATGGGTTTAGGTATAAACACGCACTGGAAAAACATGAAATATTATGTAAACGTAATCAATTAGGAACAACTCTTTACACTTTCCCTCAAAATAAATTCTTACAGTTTACTGACTGGTCGAAAACAGTAACTCCTCCTTTTGTAGTTTATGCCGATTTTGAGGCTATTTTACCTTCTGATAATCTTCATTTCCAACGACACATGCCAATATCTGCTGGTCTTTTACTAGTAAATAACTTTGACGGATCTAAATCATATCAACAATTCATAGGTTTAGATTGCGTCGAGAGTTTTTTAAGTGCTATAGAGGATATAGCATTAAATAAGGTTCTTCCTTTTTATTATAAAATGGGTAGGAAACCAATGATAAAATTAACGAAAATTGAACAACATCAATTTCTTAGTGCTTCCGTTTGTTATCTTTGTTTGAAATCTATCGTCGATCCTGTTAGAGATCACGATCATTTTACGGGGAAATACTTGGGTGCAGCTTGTAGCACATGTAACATAAATAGGAAAATAAATAAAATTTTGCCTATCGTATTTCATAACTTGAAGGGATACGATATGCATCATATACTTAAATATGGATTAAATAAATTTAAAAATTGGACTTTAGGTTGCATCCCAATAACGACTGAAAAATTTATTTCTTTGATTGCTCATTTAGGCAAAATTAGCTTAAGATTCATTGATTCTTATCAATTTGTCAATGATTCTTTAGCTAAAGCAGTCAAAACTTTGAATTCTTTGCCTTTTACTAATTCTGCTTTTTCTGGTACTATAGTTTCTGAAAAAGGAATCTTCCCTTATAATTTCGCCACTTCTTTAGATATTCTCCAAACTACTTATGAATTACCACCAATCTGGGAAGGTGTCACTGAGCTTGAGTATGAAAAAGCTCAGGAGATTTGGGTAGAAACTAATTGCGTAACTTTATTAGATTATATGATGATCTACCTAAAACTTGATTGTTTTCTTTTGGCTGATTTCTTTCATCAGTTTCGGTTGAAATCCATTGCTCACAATAGATTGGAACCATTGAATTATTTCGGAATTCCAGGTATGTCTTGGTCTTCTGCATTAATGTCTCTAAATGAACCAATTGAGCTCATAACTGAAAACGAAATGTTTAGCTTTTATGAGGGTGGAATCAGAGGCGGTCTTACTTTTGTGAATAAGCATTACGTAAAAACCGACGAGAACACCGAGTTACTATATATAGATATTAATAATCTTTATGGTTGGGCTTTAAGTCAATCATTACCTTGTGGCGAATTTAGTTGGGTTCTTGATGGATTTGATTTAATAATAGATGAATGTAGGAATTTAAATCTTGAATCTTTGTCTTATGGATACACTCTTGAAGTTGATCTTGTAATTCCTTCTGAGCTTCATGATAAGTTGGATGATTTCCCTGTAGCTGCTGAAAAAATGAAACCTGCTGGGTCTAAGGTTGAAAAATTATTATTAACTCATTTTCCAAAATCTAATTATGTGATTCATTGGAGATTATTAAAATTATATTTGGAACTTGGTGTTAAAGTAATACGTGTAAATAGGGGTGTAAGATTTAAGCAATCTCCAATTTTTAAAAAATATATAGATACAAATACAGAATTAAGGTCAAAAAGCATAAATAACTTAGATAAAAATTATTATAAATTGCTAAATAACAGTTTATACGGCAAAACAGTTGAAAATTTAAAGAGAAGAATGAATCTTCGTCTTTGTACAACAGCCGATAAATTAGTTAAATATTCTTCGAAGCCAACTTTTAAAAAATCTATTAAAATAGACGATAATTTAATCGCGGCATTATTGAATTCAGATTCTATATGTTTAGATAGACCAAGTTACATTGGTCAATCTGTACTTGATCTATCTAAACTTAGAATGTATGAATTGCAATATAAGGATCTGGAATCATTTCGCAATGAGTTTAATTGTAAAATTAATATCGTTGCAGGTGATACAGATTCTTTTTTCCTCGAAGTCATTAACTGTAAACTCGAGGTTCTTTTACCTGCAATGATTCGAGATAATTTATTAGATACTTCCAATTACAATAGTTGTCATTCCTTATATAGTAAGAACCTTGATTCAGTCATTGGAAAGTTCAAAGACGAGAATAAAGGTCTTAAATATAAGGAATGGGTTTTTCTTAGACCTAAATGTTATAGCTTGTTGGGTGATGAGGAAACAAAAAAGGCTAAAGGTGTAACATTGAAAGGTAGTGACATAAAACATCAGTCATACCTGGATTGTTATAACACTAACCAGATTTTTTCGGTTCCTCAGACTAAAATAACAAGCAAAAATCATCAAATTTTTACAATTAAAAACACAAAAATAGCACTTACTAACAAAGATGACAAAAGGGTTTGGGTGGGGAAAAATACTAGTCTTGCATATGGGCATGTAAGATTAAATGAATTAAATATTGGAGAAATTGTTGAAGAAGAATTTGATGAAAATGTTGGAGAAGATGAGGAAGAATTTAATGAAGATTTTGGAGAAGATGACATCGATATCGATGACGTTATTTTGTCCGATGAGGACTAATTTTATTAAATAAAAGTTTATATCTATACATTTGTTATTTGTTTGGTAAATTTTTATGTTTGTTATGTGTTTAGTTAATGTTTATATGTTTTGTTATGTGTCTAGTTATTTTTATGTGTTTAGTTAATTTTTTATGTGTTGTATAGTATTTGGTTGATATATTATTAATATTATTTTTATTATTATTATTATTATTATTATTATTATTATTATTATTATTATTATTATTATTATTATTATTATTAAAAAAAAAATTATTCTATTAAAATTTCCATTAAAAATTATCATTGAAAAATATTTCATAAAAATTTTCATTAAAAATTATCTTAAAAATTATTCCATAAAAAATTTCCATCTAAAATTACTTAAAAATTTTCATTAAAAAATTTCAATTCTCAAACACCTTCTATTATTTCAACTTTTTGTTAATAAATTTTAAAATCTTACTTTAATTTACTTATTTAAAAATTATTACTTTAATTTATTTATTTAACTTTAATTTAAATTTTTTTTTTACCATTGATTACTTAATTTTAAAATTTGGACCTTAATTAACTTTAATTTAATTTTTTAGAACCTTAATTTAGTTATTTGTGCCCATTATTTACTGTAATTTAATTTTTTAGGACCTTAATTTACTTTATTTTAATTTTTTTAGAACCATTATTTACTGTAATTTAATTTTTAAGAACCATAATTTACTGTAATTTCATTTTTTAGAACCATTATTTACTGTAATTCAATTTTTAGAACCTAAATTTACTTTAATTTTAAAATTTTGACCATAATTTACTTTAATTGAAAAATCTTAGCCCATAATTTACTTATTTAGACCATAATTTACTTTATTTCAAAAAAAATCTGAACCCTGATTTACTTAAATTTTTTAGACCCATCATTTACTTTATTTTTAAATTTTAGACCCATAATTTGCTTTATTTTAAAAATTTACTATGTGTTTTTAATGTAAACCACCTTTTCTATTGAAATTCTCATGACCAAGAAGATCCCCTCACTATTGTGTGAAAAATCCATGCTTTTTTATTGAAGACTACCTTTTTCTATTGAAATTCTCAGGACCAAGGAGACCCACCCAAATAATATTTATCCTTGGCTTGTTTATTGAAAAAAAAATTTTTGTATTTAAAATCCCAGAAAACATTGGGCATTACGGCAACAATTATGTAATCAAAAATGTCTACGGAAAAAGTTATGCAATCAAAAGTTTGCAACATTTTTTACCCCCCCCCTATTGTTCCCGTAGGCTCCTAACTACCTACTACTGAGGCCTTGTAACATCCTTGCGGAATACGAATTGGAATTTTTGAAGAATTTTTGGAGTTTGGCGAATAGAAATTGAATTGTTCATGAAAATGCAGATGCAATGAAAAGAGATAAATGTGAAAGATATTCTTAATGCTTAATGAACCACCGAAATGCCCTAGATTAAAAAATTAAAACAAATTAATTAATGATATTAACAGGTGCTCAAAGCAAATAATATCAAGATAGCAATTGTGAAATTGATAAAGTAAAAACGAATTAAAAACAACAATCTGAGAAGCTCTTTTATCTCTATCACTACGAGCTGGATTCGTCGGTCACTTTCACAAAAAGGCAGTATTTAAAATACAATTCGTGTAATTGGAAATAATTATTATTCTTGCGTTTTTTTCTTCATATCAAACCGTATCGTTAATGTAATTATTTAATCTTTTCAAGTTCTAAATAAAAGGATTGCTAGATAATTAAAATCCAGTGATAGAATAACTCAAAACAATAATAGGAATTAAGTTAAAACCAAATTTGGTTTTAAAATGATAATTTCTGACCATGTAAATCACTTTTCTTGGTGTGTAACAAATACCACCCAGGAGATTATGCCCATCTTCCACAACTAGAATGTCATATTCACTCATATTGATGTTTATATTACATTTAAAGCTTAAAATGTATACATCAAATAGGTAATGTAAATAAATTATCTATTAAAATATATAAATGTCATTCTAGTATGCCATGTTGCAATTCTGCCTACTTTAGCTTGATATAGTTTGCATTTTATTATTATTTTATTATTGTCTAAAAATTCTAATATTAATGTTTTCTAATATTAACCGTTACGCTGCTGAAATCATTTTGAAGAGACATACTACGCGTCAATTTATTGACTCTCCGCAGTCTAACGGTTATTATGCTAGTTATTACATGACAGTAGTTAATAGCAACATCTGGTTAATAAATTTATTTAAATTAGAAAATAATTTAATATAAATAATAGTAATTTAAATATTGACATTTGTTTGCGGAGTTTTGGAATACTAATTTTGGTAATTGAAGACTGATTTTTCTAACTTTTTTCGATATAAGATTGAACTGATAATTGATGTATTTGAGTGTTTTTAATGGAATTTTGAAGATCAACATTTATTTTACCATTGATTTTTCTAATTTCTTTCAAATAAAGTATTGATTTATTTAAATCAGTTTTGATAATAACAAAAATATTTTTTTCAAACTCTCATATAGTCTTAGTATATCTAGCCAAAAGATCCAAAACTATAGGAATATTTGGGCGAACACATCTTGTTTCATTTCGTCCGTGAGCAGATATAAAAATTGTTTTGTTTCCGATTTGTTCCTTAGAATATATATATATTATCTATACACTTTTTTTATTTAAAAATTACTGTTAAATCGTCATCAAATAATCTTTTAAATCTCTCCCAGTCAAACCAATTCTGCGAATTGCATGTTGCTATAAAAACTTTCATAAATTACTATAATCTGAGGTACAACAGTGAGGTACAATAGTGATGTACACTATATCCGGAATCAAGCAGGACACCCACTAGAACAATGGTTTTCTTTAGTTAGTGGGTAAGGCGTGGGTATAAACGGCCCGTTATTGAAAATGAAGTCAGAGGAGCTAGCAAAAAAACTGGGCAACAACAAATTCAAACCAACTGATGGTTGGTTGTCTCAATGGAAAGCAAGACACAATATCAATTTTTAAAAAAATGCACAGTGGAAACGGCAGTTAAGATAACGTATGCCTGAACAGTGGAAAAATACAAAAATTAAAACTAATTTAGAGACTTTTTGTTCAGATGACATTTACAATGCTGACGAAACTTGTCTATATTATTGTGGTACGCCAGACGGTTCCCTGTGTTATAAACACGTTACACTTAATGGTTATAAAAAACGATGGACCTCATTACTGTGTTATGCTGCGCTAATATGTCGGGAACTGGTAAACGAAAGCTACTAATCATGGGAAAAAGTGCTAAGTCCAGATGCCTCAAGGGGTTAAGAATACAGAGTTTATTGTGGCGCTCACCCTCACTTAGAAAATATCAAAAATATAAAGTTGGAATTTATTTCCACTAACGGAATTCAGAAAAATAAAAATAAAAATTTATAAGATATTTTAGTTTAAATTTGTTTAAATTAGTTTAAACATTTTCATTAATTAAAATTATGACAATGAAACACTGTTGGTAAAATAACTCATACCGAATTTTATAAAAGTAATTTTAAAATAGAAATTAATTGTTTAATTTAATACTGATAAAATAGAAAATAGGATAAAATAGATAAATTAAAAGGACAATGTATTAAGTCCTTTCCAAAGATTTCCTAATTATTATAGTGTATTAATAATAAAAATAAAAAATACTGAATGCAAATTTTATTTATTCAAAACTTTAACACAGTCCATTACTGCAAGTTGCACCGGATTGGCATTTTGAACATGGCTCGCCAGTTAGATAAGGTTGCTCGCTGTTGAAATTGCCCCTAAAGATTTAATATCATTTCTGATCATTCATAAGAAAATATAAATTACCCTGGACCGTAATTGCAAACCAAGAAATTCATGTTAAATCTTGAATATTTACATTTTGCAAGTCCACATCCAAGTTCTTTAGATTTGGCCCATACAATCTGATATATAAGATAAATATTATATAAATATTAAATAAATAATATATAAATATTATATAAATATTAAATTTTCAATTAAATTTAATAATTATATTCAAATATTTTGTTTATATATTCTTACTGAAATTTTCAAACGTAAAAATTTAAAAATTAATTTTTTTATGTAGAAAATATACGAAATATTTTTTAAACTTTTATTTATAGAATAAAATTAAGATTTATCAGCCAAACCCGATACGGTTGTTCTGTAAATTTGTGTTAAATAAATAATAAATAATAAATATATTAAAGATTTATAATAATATGATGAAAAAGTACTTGTGTATAATGTCCGCAAGTATTTTCTGAACAGCTATTATCGGACAAGGTGTATCCTGAAACCTCGTTAAACCACAGTTGTACGCCCCTAAATATTTTTATATTAATTTAAAATTTTTATTCAAATCAACTTGGAGATATTTTTTCCGGTGAACATGGCAATATTCTGTCCAACCCAATTATGATTTCCGTATTTCCTATCACTTATTGTGTCGTGATTAAAAGAGCATTTATCCGCGGTAGCCTGAGCCTTAGATGCTGATTCCTCGCTCCATACCTGATATGGAAAAAGAAAAACATTTAAAATATCAATTAATTTTTCTAAATTTATTTCAAGACTACCATTTTTTGCATGTTCGCTGCTTTGGGTTGATTTGAAACTTCTCCATTAGCCACAGATCTTCGGAATGCGTTGTGGCTTTTCAAGATTTGATTTTGTTCATCTTCAGAAAGATCTCCAGAACAGAAATTTAAAGCAACTAAAACAAATGTAATTTTAATTATAGAATTCATAGCTAAATGAAACAACTAAATGGATTAACATTTTTATGTGAAAATTTTGTTTTTAATTGACAAAAGAACTCATATCATCTGTTTCCGTTTACATTCAAAACAATTTTGGTCACGCAAATTTCTTTTTAAGTAAAACTTAAGTTATAAATTTTAATAAATTTTATTTTGAAATTATAATTAGAGGAAATGGACAAAAATGTTTTGTCTAACAACATTACTAATAAAACGGGAAATAGAAAATAAATAAATAATAACAATAACAATAAACAAAAAAATAATTTTAACATTTTAAAATATTAAAAAATTAACATTTAATAAAATTAATTGAAATTTTACAAATCAAGGAAGTTTACAAAAAATCAACTTTCGATTGCTATCTTTATAAGTAATATATGGTTGACCTGGAGGGTCTCTATCAAGCCTTTACATAAATCCCTTGACTTTTTCATTTAAAATTCTTTTTACTTTACTTTTATAGGAATGTTATATTCTGTTATAACTCGTAATGGTTATTATAATAGATCATCGCTCGATTTTCTGAAATGACAGTTTCTGTATTATTAAATAATAATCAGCTCCAAATTTTTAAATAATTATGTAAATCAAAAACAATCTTTATTCAAACCCAATTTTTCATATTCTCAATGTGTCATTTCATATTAAATATCGTACCTATTTACACCCGTGTTCTCCCCATCTGAAAGTACATCCGAAAATACCTCAACCGTTATTGATGTTCAAACATTCAACTATCACATTTCCTCTACCATAGTATCAATCTTCATGAAACTACAATTTACTAATTTTGTCACACCTCCCAATTACTGTTCAAAATACTCATTCATCTTCTAGAAACAATGCTTTCGATATTCTTTATCATTATTATTGTTAGATTTCTAAATATTTTAGGAGATTTAGAACTCTTATCTAGTTTGACACAGTCTTTAAATCATAACACAATATTTGTGGGATAAGTAGTCAAAGGTAGAACGAAGACAAAAACAAATTATTTTGGCGTTTTGAGGTCATAGATAACTATAATCCATATATCAGAGACCTGCATGTCTCAGTATAATGTTTACTTGACCCGACCCAAACACGATTATCCATAATTTATTATAGTCCGAACCCGACTCGATCCTGCGTTTAGTAAAATAATATAGCTCAGTCCTAAAGGCCGTATTTAAAAAGTCATATTTATCAAGAATTTTGTACTAGATTTTCAAATTCATGGTATCGAAATGCTGTCATATTGGTTAATTAAAATTAAATTTATGTAAGCAAGCAAATTTACTCAGAAAAATTTATTTTAATTCATTCATCATTTGAGCAAATAAAATTATATTAGAAATTCATAAAGAAAAGATTTTTGATTAATTTTTCAAATTAAACCCGACTGCGATTCGAACCCGAATTAAATAACAAAATATTATCCTAGCCAAAGCTCATATCTGCCATATATTTTTATTCAAATTTATTTAAAATAATTGTTGCAATTGTTGATCCTTTTATTGCTAACAATTTCTTGAGCAACAACTTAGAAGTAACCCGGTTGTTTTAATGAAGCGAAAAAACAATAAGTTTTTCGTGTATTACACCGACAATTATAATGAAACATTTTTATAAATATAAATATTCAAACTTTAAAATAATACAATTATTAGTAAAATAGGTAGAAACAATGTAGATTTAAATAAAACACTATTGGCTTCAAAGGAAAAATAGTTTGCCTTACTTTTATTTTTAAAACAAAATTATATCGAAAGATTTTAATCTGCCCTGTTAACCTAAATTTTAACCATTTATTTACAGTGGACTTTTACCAAGACGTGGTGCAATACACTTCGGTAGCGGATCATCAAACCGTGAGAGTCGAATTTCTGATTAGAAAATGTCGATTATTAAAGCGACATGGTTCCTACTGGTGCATATGAGCAAACTTCACCAAAATATCAAAGCTATCGACCAGAAAACCATCAAAGACCTAAAAAATCACGACACGGGAGCAGTCGCTGAAAATAAGTGAACTTTGCTCTGTTTCCAGCCATAGCAACTCCGATCTCAATAATCCCAACATCTGATCCAGAACATAAGAAGTTTATAATACTATACGAACTATTATAATCAGATTTCATCAACGTAATCGCAGATGACTTGACAAAAATTTCTAATCGCATCAACTTGTTATTTTTTCGAAATCTTTGAAATTCGTTTCACGTGGAAGTTCTTGATGTATAGGTTTAGAGGTAGACGACGACTATGGGGTTGATACGATAAAGGACAAGAGAAAGCGAGGCATAATACCTTCTACAATAGCCTGAGAATTCAGCGGCTCATCAGAGCATTAGTAGTCCTCGTGATTAAGCTAACTTCCACTGACACACTACCGCTAAATCGAAGTACCAAGGTTACTCGAAAGGGACGTTTAGTGGCCAATTAAAATATTTATGTGCATCTGCTGGGAAAATGCAAATTTGATTAAAGTATTTACTAGATAAGCATCTAGTAATGAAAGGTTTTACCCAACACATTAAATTGAATTATAATTTTTAGTGAGTAGTTTCATTAAATTTGAAAATCCTTTTTTTTCTCAAACTCTGTTTTCAGTATCAAAATGGTGTTAAGTAAAATTGTCATGAATATAAATTTGCAAATTAAAACCATGGGTTTTTGGTAAAGATCGACAACTGAAGTAAAGGAAACATCAAATCCGCAATCCTTAACATTATTTATCTACCAAATGATGAGAAATATATAAATGATTTATTGCCTACAATTCTCAGTATTAAATTTAATAAATTAAAAGTATTAATAATATTTATTCATTTTATAATTTTTAATAAAATTTGAAAAATAAATCATTTTTCAAAAATTAATTTAATTTAAATATAAAACAATCAAGTCACTTAATACAAAGTTGCTTAGTAATTCTAAAATGTTATCATTATATTTAAATTTTATATTTTAGAATTTTTATATTAAAAATATCAAGATTGTATTATTAAATACTAAAATATTTGTTTACATAATATATCTTTTAATGTGTATAATTCAAAATTCGTTGTTCAAGGTTTTTTAATTTAGTTTTAATTTTTTAATACATAATGAATAACTATTCAACTTTAACACTTCCGAATGTCGAATTTTATGTAATCAATTATCCACTTATTGTTAATAATGAACAAAATGCTCTTAACTCACTTGGAGGTGTCAACACTATTTCAAAAATTTTAACGTCAAATCTCTTTGATACTCAAAAGAAACGTATTCCATTGTATTTGAGGCCGAATATGATTTATGCTAAGCCACTTTTGAGTGAGTATTCTGAAACTAAAGGCGTTTTAATGAAATTACGCCAGTTAAGAAACAAAACCACCGGTGAACTTAAACTAGTACCTGAAATTCTCGGATATGTAAAAAACATGTATGAATATAATGCATTATGTGATTATCAATATAATCCTCATTCTTCTTTAAACGATTCTTCACCAGATGATCCAAATGTATTTTATGATAAATTATTACCAAATAAAATTATGATGGATATTTGTGAATTTGATGATTATATGAATTCTAATAAAGAGATTTTTCTTCCGCCTTTAATTTTTACTAAATTTGAAAAACCCGCTGAATTGAGAATAAAAGTTCTCGATAGTTCCAAAGGTGTCGTTAAAAAGAAAGACTTTAAAATCGAAACCCAAATGACAAATTCCGATTTATTGAAAGAGGTAGCTGATAATTTGGATTTTTTTTATGTTTTTTAATATCGATTTTTTTTCCACTCGTGAATTTTCAAGTTGTTTTCAATTCAACCGATTTGGACTTCCTCCAACCTGAATGAAGCAATTCTAGAGACAAATCATTCTAACATATGCAAAGTCCGTGAGTTGCGTAGTGAACTAGCAAATCACATGTCAAAGGGTCCCTGGAGGCGCACTTGGATACGGAAGGATTACGATCACGAAATCCTTCCGGAAAGTCGAATGTTCCAAATTTTTGAATTTCGCGCCAATACCAGTAACGATTTAGATTTGTGTGTATCGAACCCGGGTTAATTAATCGATTTAGGTCACATAAATGTCATTAAGAAGTATCTGAGGAGCTCCCGTTTGAATACCGATCCAATTGGACAAATACAGGTAATTGTATCGATGTCGCGATTTTTGTGTTTCGATTTCTCACTTTTAGCCCAGCTCAACGAAAATCGGTCCGAAATTTCTCCCAGCAACCGTCAATTGCTTCTATCAACTGTGCCATGTTGATATCCCAGAAGTCCGCGAGCTGTTGAGCAATGAATCGATCCCCCCTGCTGTCCATGCCGAGTACGGGTGGTTCAGTCCGGATTTCGGCAACAAAATCAAAGCTGCGATCAACAAATTTATATCGGAAAAAGTTGAATTTCTAATGAAATTGAACGATGGAAATCTCGAATGAAATGTTATCACTAATAAATATTAATTAGATATGATATTAACATCGGTGTTTCTGACTCCACGTGTTCTGTAAAAACAACTAGCCAATTAAAAATACTCAAACGTATATTTGCAAGTTAAATAAACTACAATTCACAAAACTCCAAATATCACAATAAAATACCTATTCTGACCATTCTATGAGTCTCGATCTAACCGCTTTGGTTCTGCACGTTCTGCAAAAATAATCACATTTAACTAAACTTGATTCTTTTATTTCTATATTTTGACTTAAATTTTTCTTTTTAGCCATACTGTTGATTTCTTCGTCCCTATTTCAGTCAAAATGCCGATTGCTTCTGAATTTAAGCTCCATTATATAATTGAAATAATCGCATTGATTAATGGTGCTTCAACTAGATCGTTTACCTTTCACAGGCTTTCCCTCGTGGTATTTTTCATCTTTTCTCCTTCCAAATAAATAATTAATTGTCCAAAAACCAAAATTGAAAAAGCTAAAATTCACAAAACTCCAAATTTTGCAATAAAATGCCAATTCTGACTATGTCATAAGTTTCGCTGTAACCGCTTTGTTTCTGCAGATTGTCCAACAATAATAATCTCTTCTTTAATCCTTTGACTTAACTTGATTCTTTTATTTTCCTTTCCACTATTTCTAATTTTTATTCTTTTTTGACAGAATAGTCGCATTGGTTACAGGCGTTTCAACTTGACTGATTCCCTTTGACAAATGTTGCCTCGTGTGTTTTTCATCTTTTCTACTTCGAAAAAAATGATTAATTGAACCACAGTGCGTCTCTCTTGCGATAATCTTTATTCCGCTTCCCCATTACTTATGTTATGATAATGGTTTTCATCAATCCAATCTGTTTACTTAACCAGTGGCGGAACTTCAAAATTTGGGCCCCCGGCGCAATGTAAAATATTTCCACTTAAATTTTTCGGTTAAAGTTTAATACATAGTTATTCACAGCAGCCGCTATTCAATGATAGTTTTATGTTTGTAGACAAATATAACTGCGGGAAAAAAGTTTCAGAAAATGATTGTAAATATTTTTTTAGTAATAATTTTCGGCTCCCTATAGCTGGTGGGCCACCGCAACGCAGTGTCCTGCGTCCACTAGTTGCGCCACTATACTTAACTCTGATTTTCCTTAAATAATTAATTAACGATTTTCTGGTTTGCACATTTTCTTCCATTTCGACCCTTTTGAGCATATTCCAATGAATTTGTTCTCGTCAAGATCTTTCCCATAATATCATTTACAACTGCTCCGTTTTTTTAAATTTTAATTCTATTTAAATTTATTGATTTTGAATTTTCAATATTCTTTTTTTAATTATTTGGAAATTTTAAAATTAAGAACCCCAACAATTTGTTATTATGTTACAACATTTTATTGTTAAGGCTGCTTAGGAGGATGTAACAATTTGTTCAGGCATAGGACCCATAGCAAGCTTGCGCAATTCAATGTCTCTCTAATACCTGAGCGCTCTAATCTTGAAACTTAATAACAACAAGATGATCTAATTTCATTCCCAAATAACTGTAACACAGGGACAGCACCTACTCTCTTGTTCGACTGCAAAGATTACACAAAGTACATTTCCATTATGAAGATTTTTGATTGTAATCCTAACAAGATTTTATGTCTCTAACTAATCTTTTTTGTTTCCTACATTTCAATTTAAGTCCTGACCTTAAATACTAAAATTATTTTACTAAATCATAATATTAGTAATAACAAATTCCTATATTTTCTCTCAATATTTTGTCCTAATGCCTATAAAATTACTATAAATAAACAATTACTATTTTTATATTTTGAAATTTCTTACAATTAATAATGTTATTTTCAGGTAACTATAAAACAATTATTTTTGTTTATTTATTATTTTATCTCAATTTTCTATTGATTTTTTTGATTTCTATTGTTTTATGACAATCCCTATTGAACAACTCTTACAAATTTTTGTTGTTGATTAATGTGGTATGCAAATTCATTAAATTCATATTACTCGACGAATAAGAATAGTCGTGATGATTTGTTTAAATATTGTAATCAAATGGCATTATCTTTGAATTTAATAAACATTAATATTTAATTAAGGATGTTATGAATACTAAAAGTATAAAAACTAACAATCATTACCTCTAAAATACATTCCTTGGAGTTGAGTTTGAGAAAATAATACAAACTTGAATTAGTTAACAGATATCAATCAGGCTCCTTCGCATCGACATAGTAAAATCCAGTGCATGAAGAATAACATAGTTAAGTCAATAAATAGTCTATTTTTAATTCGATAAATAGTCTATTTTTAATTCGATAGACATCACAAAATTATTCAAATAATTCAAATGATTGATGATTTTAAATATTTTAAGTGATAAGTCTTGTCTTACAGAATCAATGTGTTTATGTCAACAATGCATTTTTTATATACTTTTTTTCTAAGTTAGTGTATCAGTATTGGCAAATCATAAAGAATCTACTTTGCACTTTGAGGTTTTTGTATGGCTTTTTTATTATTTAATTTCATTTATTCTTTTGATTATTCATCCCTATCTATCTTTATTTATAACCGAATCAGATGTCTGTACATCAAAATTATGTAGGAATAATGATGTTAGGAAATTGTAAAATTGAAGGAAAACGTAAAATTTATGAACCAAAATGATAATGACAATAATAAAGAAATTTTTCGATTTGTAAATGCAAATGAATTTGAATTAGTCAAAGTCTTGAACATAAAAATCGCGAATTTAGAAATTTAAAGAAATCCAGAAGATTTCAGGAACGAAGGAGAGTTATATATACTTTTGACATCGTAAAAAATATTATTAAATTTTAAAAATATCTTTAATTCAAAGAAACGCAGAAAGATTAATGTTGAATTACAATATTTGGATTAAAACATCATTCATAAAAATGTTAAATATCATACGTGATTATAATTTTTCAATTTATTAAAATTAGAACATATATTAATTTCATTTAAAAGATATTTAATTTAAAATTTCATGTATAATAAAAAGACTGTTTAGAGGAAAAATATTTTCGAATATGCAATCAATATTTTAATACGTCCTTGGTAGATGTTTAAAATCACTAAGGTTATGATTAATTTTATTTAATATATGGTAAACATTAATTAATTAATATTTGAGTTGCAAATATTTTATTAATATTGTTATTATATCAATTTATGTAATTTATTTATATTTATTAATATATTAATAAATAATTATCCTTATTAAAGTCATTTTATCTCGATCTTATTATAAAAAAACAACTGAAATCATTTTAGAATGACTGCTAAATGTGAAATCGGCATGAGTTTAGAAAACAAGAAGTAATTTGATATAATTTTATGGGTTTAACTTGGTCTTAAAAATCTATTTAATATGGCAAATTACTCATTGAAATATACACAGGCATTCTCGTGTTCATCAATTACGAGATTTATTTCAAATCGGAAAACCAATTCCTGCTGAAGAATTAGAAGAATTGGAGTATACTCGTCCGCGATCTAGAACTGATCCCAATGATCGTGAACAGTCATCTATATTTCTCGAAAACCCTATTTCAGTGAAGTCTTCAAATAGGTAGCAATTGTCATGGAATTATCCAAAATATCTTAAGTTTAAATTTAGCAGCTTATCTATTGACAGTATTACACAAAGACCCAAAGATATTGCATCAGATACTGAAGTGAATAATAATCCATGGATAGTTCGTAAACCACGTCCTACTTCCGAATCAGATATAACTCATTTTGTTAAAACTGACAATGTTAGTTTTTTTTTTTTGGAAAATTGATTTAATAGATTTTTATTTTAATTTATTATTTTTTATAAATTCCATTTAAAGGATTTTCATTTGTAAATAATATAGAAAATTATTCCATTTAAATTATATTATTTTTGAGGTTTAATTTTTTTAAAAATATATTTTTAATTTTAAATTAATCTATTGAAAAACTGATAGTTTTTTCTCTTACAATTGACTCGTAAATTTCTCATAGAAACCGATCGATGCTGTTGCTAGGTATGGATAATTGGAAGGGGGGTATTGATTGAAGGTAAATTGAGAATGAATCGATGAGACTGAGACATTTGGAAGAGCAGTGGATCGGGTCGCGTTTTGGGGGGGGGTAGATGGGTTATATGGGGGGTATGTGTGGGGGATTGTACGGCATTCAGTGAGGATTGGCTGGCAGGACCGCCAGGGGTGAATAAATGATATTTGAGAAGGGATTGATGAGGCTGAGACATTGAGATTGCTTGGGTCGCGTTAGGGGGGTAGATGGGTTACATGGGGAGCGGCTGTGTGGCGTTCAGTGAGGATTGGCTACCAGGACCGCCAGGGGTGAATAAATGGGAATTTTGAGGGAATCAATGAAACCGGCACGTTGGAATCAACTGGGTCGCGTTCCAAAGTAGCTTGCATAAAGAGGTCGGGAACATTGTATAACAGGATGAATTAGCGGGGCATTCAGTGGGTATTGTAAATCATTGGTTATCGGGACTGCTGTGAGCTCTCCAAGCCCCCCCCCCCCCCACCATCAGACCACCACTTTCCCAGCAAAATTGGATGTTATTATCTTTTGGCTTTCTACAATATTCCTTGATCTAAAAGGTTTGGGACCTCTAAATCTATCGCCTAGCAACACTGGCAACCTATTATTACACCTATAGAAAATTCTTTTACAATAATTAGAGGATTGTTTATTTTTCATCTTCAATGATGATTATAAATGGAATATTAATATATTAATTTATTTTATTGATTGCAATCAATTTGTATATTTATAATTATCAATGTATAATTGTAAATTGTAATGAATGAATAAATTATGATGAATTGCTCAAATTGCAAAATATAAAGATCTGGAAATGAAACGCTGTAGTGGGTCTATTTTATGGATATTTAGAAATTTACATAAATCGATAATATTATATTATATTAAACTATATTATTATATACAAAAAAGAAAGATTTAAAAGACGGAGTTCACCAGAGATTCATATGCAATTCATCACCAAGCACCAGAACTACAATACAGTCAATAAATTCAAGAATTTCGCATTTAATAAATTTTTGATAGTGTTAATTATGGCGTATTTTGGAGTTACGATAAACACAATATAAATGTAGTATATCAGCCTTTCTAATCACTATCATAAATGGACTTATAGAATGTGGTATCTCAATTTAGGACAGAAATTAAACACAAAAGATTATACTGGATAAGAAATTTGGAATGGGAAAAAAGGAAGATAAATCGAATATAAGAAAAGAATATTTAAGTGTGAGTCATGGACAATAATAAAGATGATAACTTAAAAACCAGAAAGAAAGGAAAATAATTTAAGTATAGCACATTATAGTTTTGTCATTACCAACATCGTATTTCACTCCAAAGACAAAAAGAATAAGAAATTGGACCAAACATGGAATTTGTGTTAGAACGATTCTGTGTGACATTCGATATTCGTCAATTATACCAAACAGGAAAGTTGAATTAGATAAGAAAATGGCAGTTATGGTATTTTACGTATTATAACCTGAAAACGGGAAATAGATTATAGGAAATATTGAATCACAGATGCAAGATCTTTAGTGACCATATGCTCCGCTTTTTCACAGTTTGTCTCTCGTGGTAAAAAAATCTTGCAATTACATCTGCAAATTGTTTCAGTCATGAAAAGAGATATAAAAATTAAATATAAAGGAATCAACAATTATTTTTTAATTAAGAATTCAAAGCTCAAGTTTTTTTTGCCTTTTGTTTTTCTCTTGCAATTTTCTTACTTTCTCATTAAACTGCATCATTAAATAAGTGTAACTCTTCTTTAACTAATCCCTTGGTTTTAGCATAAATAACAAGTTTTGAAATCATTTGCATTGCATTACAATCAGTTATTGGTTGAACTTTTTCTCTTGTCTCTCTTTTTCAAATTTATCATCTTTACTTTCATTTTATTAGGATCATCTAGCCCTACTATCAAGCAAGATATAATTTATATCAGTGACAATTTGAACGAGTGCAATTTCTAGGAATAATAGAGTTATTGTGTTGAGCCATTATTTTTTTTAGTAATTTTTTTGTTAGTAATAATCTATTACCGTTTTTTACCTCCCTCACTTTTCTAATTCAGTTATCATGTATGATTGTGTCCAATTATGTACTAATACCTTCTTTTTTTGACTTTAATGCACACTTGTTTTTTTCCGGGTTCATTCTTAATAAGCATGACATTTTCTTAGAAATACAAATACCACTTTATAAGGGCGTTTTCTTTTATTTCTCTAGCAACTATAAATCAATAGTTTCTGATAGTTTATCATGAAATGAAAAATCGTTTCATATGATGTTATCTCAACAAATGTTTTGACTCTTAAAAACCCTAAAGAAGTATGTATTAAAGATGTCCCATGAAAAAGAATATTTTAACACCTTTGTCTCTTTTATCATCTCTCTTTAAATGCCATGTGAAGCTTAAAAGAAACATATATCTGTAATTCGATACTAACCAGTCTTTTAAATTTATGGACAAATTTGATATATATTTGGTGATATTTAAGTGTCTTTGCAATGCGACAATAATTAACAGGTTTCCTTAACAAAATTTTAAAAGTTATTTGATGTAAAAGAAAAGTAACTAATGCAAGTTAATAATGTATTTGCAATTTAATTATTAAATTAATATATTTATTAATTGGAAAGTATCAAAAATAATTAATGATTTAAAATTTAAATTTCGCTTAAGGTTTGAAATTAAGTTAATTTCATTAACGATTCAAAATGGCATTATTAGATGATGCATATAGATTTATTACAACGATTCAAAAACGACAATGGGAATATTTATATATTTCGCCATTCGTACATCTTTTTCACTGTATATTTCGATAGCATCACTATCATCATCATCAGGCTACCTACATTCACTAGGGATGAATAACTATACTATATTGATAATATAAACAAATTATAAAATCTATAAATTTTATATTATAAATAAAAATTTTAAACAATTATTTTTTAAAAATAATTTTCAATAATCAATTATATTTAAACTTTTAAAATTATTTAAAAAATATTATTTTAATTATTTTTTTAATTATTTAACATAACTATTATTAAATATACATCAACATACAAAAACTTAATTAAAAACATTAAACACACACACGCATTCACTGCATTCTGCACATTGATTTTAGGATTAAAAGTTCTTATCAATAATGCTTCACATATCACACGCTCAAAACAATTATCAACATTTTTTGATAAGATTTTAAAATCAGACATTCCTAATTCTCTCAAACGCCGGTTGGATTGTGTTCGGATCTCGTTTATCAATTCACATTTAATGGGTGTGATGCCACATACATCGGAGAGACTTCCCGTCATCTCTGTACTCGAGTTCAAGAACACTGTCGACCGAAGGGAGTGTCCAATATTAAGGATCACAATAAAGTCTGTATGAGAGAATTAGGAATGTCTGATTTTTGAGCGTGTGATATGTGAAGCATTATTGATAAGAACTTTTAATTATAAAATCAATGTGCAGAATGCAGTGAATGCTTGTGTGTTGAATGTTTTTAATTAAATTTTTGTATGTTGATGTATATTGAATAATAGTTATGTTAAATAATTAAAAAAATAATTAAAATAATATTTTTTAATAATTTTAAAAGTTTAAAAATAATTGATTATTAAAAATTATTTTTAAAAAAAATAATTGTTTAAAATTTTTATTTATAATTTATAATTTATAGTTTTTATAAATTGTTTATATATTATCAATATAGTATAGTTATTCATCCGTCGTGAATGTAGGTAACTTGATGATGATTGTGATGCTATCGAAATATATAGTGAAAAAGATGTACGAATGGCTATTTATATTTAATTTGTATATTTATTATTATCGATTTATAACTAATCAATAAATTTGATAAATTAATAAATTATGAATTGCTCAAAATATGAAAATAGGATTTCTCCAGCAACTGATTATGATGATTGAATAAAATATATTTTACGCACAATTTTCAAATTACTCATTTCCTAATTCTTACTGTAATAATAATAAAAATAATCATGAAAAAGAATATTTTAACACCTTTTTCTCTTTTGTCTTTTATAGCCATCATCTCTCTTTAAATGACATGTGAAGTTTAAAAGAAACATATATCTGTAATTCGATACTAATCAGTCTTTTAAATTTATAGACAAATTTGATACATATTTGGTGCCTTTTAATTGTTTTTGTAGCGCGACAAATTTTAACACAATTTTAAAAGTATATGGATGAAATAGAAAATTAATCAGGTTTTAATTTAGGTTTTGAAGGGCTTCATTATTAAGTCAAACATTCGATAGTGATCGCATATGTTCATTTTTTGATAGCTCCAATCTTTTACTTTTCATTTACATTTTTAATGAATACTCCATAAATAGATTTGGTTCGTCCGTAAAATCGTAGGTTAATTTAAAATGTATTTGATTCGATCAAAGATTAAGAGTCCGTCAGCTGATGAAAAGAATGTCATCAAATTAATATAGTTTTTAAATACTGAAAAACCCGGCCTTGTGAATAAAACCATAATTATTTTAATTTCTAGCATAGTAAATAATTGTATGGTATGCACTCAATGAGTCAAATGGGTTCATTACTCGCACTGTGAATCCTCGACGCCTGTGTTTGTTTGAATTTCGGAAAAGGTAGTAATTATTGGGCGTGAAATCGAGACTATAATGAGGATGCTCAAGAAGCGTCAAACCAGCGTGCTCGATTCTGATAGGAAATACTATTATTTTCACGTCTTCTTTTCGCTGTTGCTACAAGGTCACTGTATTACTCGGTATTATTCTTAACACGACGCCCTTAATGTCCCAAAATATTGAAAGCATGATCATATGACGTTAGAAAGTCCCTAATCTCATGTCTGAGGGATTCTCCACTCACCTGAATTCCTTTTAAGCTCAGTGGGATCTCATCCGGTTTTAGAATATTTCCACGAGGCATGAATTATGAATACGAAATTCACACACATAAGCCTTCAGTCTTGCATGCACACTTCCCAAGCTGATTCTTCGTTCCTCTTGTACCATTTCAGCAATTTATCTACTATATTGTCAGAAATTTCTTGAATCTGAATCCATTTACATTGTTCCTCACAGTTGATATATAGAGCATTCTTCTGATCACTAGACTATAATAACTCGTGGAGTTATTAGACAAAGAACTTATGGAACGCAGAAATAATGGGGTTTTTTAAAATTTTTTAAAATAAATTTCCACTGAATAAAATTGAATATATTTTTTCGCCTTCAATTTGCAGCACATTAGCATAAAACATTTTCTTATTGATACTTATTTTCAAAATCCAAAACGACTACAGAAAACTATATAGCTAGCATATCATTGCAATGTTTGATTTTGGGTTCATATTCAGAGAAATAAAATAAACAGATAATAATGGTGAAATTGATGATAATTTTACTCCCGGAGAAGCCGCAATTATCATGTAGATTTGATTCGGTGAGCATGGAATTAATTACCGGAATTTATTAAGCATTTCTCACAAAGTCGACAACCACATTCGAATTGTTTAACATTAACTAATATCCCTTTACAAATTTTATATTTTTTAATTCACCTGATATATTTCTCCATAAAATCAAATAAATTTAAATTCTGCCGAAAAATACTCATAAAAAACCAAAGAATTTAATAAAATTTTCATTTCATGATTTTTCCATATTATTATTTTTGGATCATTTTAAACTAATTACATAAAATTCGTAGCTGTTTTGTTTTATTGGGCCTTAATAATATTTTAACCAATCAGTGATAATAGATTTTATACTATATTATTTTTATATTTTAATATCAATTTATTAATAAAATGATTTGCCAATGTACACTCAACTCTTTCTTTTTTCATAAATAAATATTATTTTCTATTGCTAAATGTTTTTAATGTTGCTGCCATTAATGTTGATTTTTTTAATGAAAAATGCAATTATGTACTCGTCAGTTAGAACTATCGAATTAATCCTTAAAAGATACATCTATTTCTTTATTGGTTATTCTTCTATAAATTTATAAAATTACCACTTCTAAGAACCAAATACAAATCAAAGCTTATGGGCATTTAATGGATCTAAATTTATAAATATTAACAAATAATTAGAAAACTAAATTGAAACGACAGGAATAAAGTACAATTAATCACGAGTATCTATTCGGACAATGAATAAACCAAGTATATGTTTTCATTCGAACCTAAACAAATAACTGTTGAACTATTCATATATAATAATATATATATATATATATTTCTAAGACTCCATACAAACTTTACGAAAATGATGCCGATAAAATAATAAAAATAATCCATCTGTTAGTTGTCCAATATTAGGATTATATTGAAATAAATCTAAATTCCATAAGCTGGAATACAAGCAATATTTACAATGAAAGTTATGATTAATATAAATAAAAAATAAATAAAACAATTAATTAATTTAAGATTAATTAAGATTAAAATTAATTTTGTAATTCCTCCATAAATTTTGGTTTGATTCGCTAATTATGAATTATTTATAAGCTCTGTTGTTCATTATTAATCAATAATAAAGTCATCTGATCAAATGAAAGACGGGGTTCCTGGTTCTGCAACTAGTCGCAAGAATCCCTATGAATTCAATATTTCAATCATGTGTCCTATTGTTCCTTTCGTCGGAAATCAATCCCCGAAAATACGATCTTTGGGCAAAGAATTCGAAGCGCGAAGATTATCCAAAAACTTACCGTAATATCAAATGCTTTTTTTTCCAAAATTTGTAAGATAACTCGAATTTCAGTGATGACTGTATTAAAACGGGTGACAGTTTATCAAATAATATTTCAGTCAAGTATCCTTCACCGTCTCCTACTAAATCCAATCATCAAAACGATACGAAAAGTAATTCTCATCCGATTTCCAATAACTCTCCATCGTCAGACGATTATTTTGATCCGATATCCAATTTAGATAATGCAGAACCGGATCAAAATGATACAGATTCTGATTCCGATGTTGACAAATCTAAACAAGTTCGATTTATTACTCCAAAAAGTTACAATTATGAGGAGGAATCTTTTGAAGATTTAATAGAGGGATACAAAGCTGAATTATTAAAAATTGACCAATTGGATAATGACAATGGTAAGCGCTTATCATTATAGTTAATAATATATATAATAATAATTAATAATAATAATAATAATAATAATAATAATAATAATAATAATAATAATAATAATAATAATAATAATAATAATAATAATAATAATTAATAAATTATAATAATTAATAATAATAATAAATAATAATAATAAAAAATAATAATAATTAATAATAATAAATAATAATAAATAATAATAATTAATAATAATTAATAATAATAAATAATTAATAATAATAATAATAATAATAATAATAATAATAATAATAATAATAATAATAATAATAATAATAATAATAATAATAATAATAATAATAATAATAATTAATAAATTATAATAATTAATTATAATAATTAATAATAATAATAATAATAATAATAATAATA
>CAUHTR010001044.1:0-29995 GCA_959609185.1 Schmidtea polychroa | reverse complement strand
AATGTCATCATTACAGAGTTTATTGAGAATGCCTTCCTCGCCAATGAAATCAAATTGTACCCAAATTCAATAATGGATTCATCTGATCCTTGTATTCTTTGATAAAATGTTTTATTCGTCATCCTTTTAATATCAGGGCATATAAATTTACTTTCCAACGTATCTTTTAATTTATTCCAGTCATTTTCAACTATTTTCTTATTTATTTGCTTCCAGACTTCTTTGGCTGTTCCTTTCAAATATAACGGAAATCTTTGCACCATTATCTCTTCTGACCATCCATATGCTGACGCATACATATTGTAATCGTCCATAAAATCAGCGAACTCAACAGGGTCTCCTCCATATTGGTTGACTGGTAATTTTTGGCAACTAGCCATTTGGGTTTGTTTCTGACTTCTGAGGTTATATCGATTCACTTTGGGCTAAAATTCAAACGGTAAATAATAATTTAAATTTACTTTTCCTAAATCAAATTCTTTAATCAATTCAATCTTCCAATAATGACCTTCAATATTTATCTCGTCAATACTATTCTCCAATACATTTTTTTAACTACTTCCAATTATTCTCCACCGACTGAGATCACGTCTGTACTCTTTTTCCAAATATTTTTGCAATAATTTTCAATAATTTTCTGCTGACTTTCTATCGCGTCGGTATTATTTTCCAAAAAAAATTTTCCACTACTTTCGATAATTTTCCTCCGACTTTCAATCACGTCGGTACTAATTTTTTAATAATTTCTTTTTCAATAGCTTTCAATAATTTTCCTCCGACTTTAATTTACGGACCTCAACAAAATGATAAAAAAGAAAGTGACAAATATGGATTTATTAGAGAGATACTGGAAACGCGGGCGCAACGTATACCTTATTCTACCACGATATGAAAGCGCGCTCGTGATTTCGTGCGATGCGATCGATGTAGATCGCTCATCTTCGTTCGATAAAGGCGTCACCGCGACGCGCGGCATTTCACATTTACGTCTGGTCAAGTTTACGTTTAGTCAAGTTTACGCAAATTTACGTCTAGTCAAGACCACCACTGCATTTGTCTTCTGCGTAAATCAAATATTTATTGATTTTCATCAGGCATTCATTATAAAATTTCAACGTAAGTATAATTTACAATATTAAATAACTAATTATATATTAAATAACAATATTAAATATTTACAATGTATAATAAATTTTAACTTAAAATCCTTAGATGTCTGGAAACGGAAAAAATCAAAATTATCAGGCGCGCAAAATAAGAAAAATAGACTTCAGCGAGAAAACGCTCGACAAAAGCTATCATGTTCTTTAGATAAATTCACTATTAAAACTATTAATCCTACTACGACTGCAACGGAAGAAAATCAAGACCTGAATCTCGAAACACCAAGTTCTTCTGGTGTATCCACAAACTCTACAATAGAAAGCGAATCGAAAGAAAGTAATAAAACCGATTCCGATTCCGAAAAATTTGATTTTAACGATCCGGCTACTTGGCCAAAACAAATTAATATAAAATTAAGAGATTGTTTAATAGAAAATGATCCTAAGGAATTAATTTTGAAAGACTTAAAAGACGTAAATTTTCTGATAATTATTATTATCGAACCTTATCAAACGGGGAAAAAATTTGCAGGATTTATTTGCTTTATTCGAAAACTCAAAATTCAGTATTTTGTTACTTTTGCAAATTAATGTCTGACAATACTACACAACTTACTAGTGGTTGTAATGATTGGCAACACTTAAGCCACATATTAAAAGTTCACGAAACTAGTGTTGGGCACATAAAAAACAGTTCAAAATATAGCGAATTGAGAATGTCACTAAAAAAATGGTACAATTGATGCAATGCAACAACGACTCTACGAAACCGAAAAAAAATATTGGCGATCGGTCGTGGAACGAATTATTCATATAATACAGTATTTATCAAGACAATGCTTGGCATTTAGAGGTTCATCTAAAAATCTTTTTCAAAACGACAACGGAAACTTTTTGAAATTAATAGAAACCATAGCTAAATTCGATCCAATAATGTCCGAACATTTACATCGCGTTCAAACGTTTGAGAAAAAGAATATTAGTCATTATTTAGGTGATCAGATTCAAAATGAAATAATTAGCATTATAAGTGATGCTATTAAGAAAAAGATTTTAGAAATGCTCCACTTTTCAAAATATTATTCAATCATTCTTGATACAACACCAAACATAAGCCAAACTGAACAGTTAACCATTGTCATAAGATTTGTTAATCACAATAAATCGAGAAATGTTGCAGAAATTCGTGAGCATTTTTTAGGATTCCAAAGTGTAACTGACACAACCGGTGTAGGCTTATTCGAGTTCATCATTATCCATTTGAAATTAATGAACATTAATATATCAGATTTACGTGGACAGTCGTACGATAACGGAGCTAATATGCGTGGGAGACATATAATGGACTTCAACAAAAAATTCTTGAAATAAATTCACGAGCTTCTTTCGTTCCATGCGCTGCTCATTCATTAAATTTGGTAGTGAACGATGCAGCTAAAATTTCATTTGAGACGGTAAATTTTTTTAGTATGATTCAAGAACTATATAATTATTTTTCAATTAGTGTGAAACGGTGGGATGTATTAAAAAATACGTTAAAAACTTAACCCTAAAACCACTTTCTGCAACTAGATGGGAAAGTCGGATAGAAGTCCTGAAACCTCTGAAAATGCATATGTCAGAAATTTATCAAGCTCTATTAGAATATCACTAATGACCACACAAAAAACATGGATTCTAGAGCTCAAGCAAATAATATAATTTCAAAAATTTGTTCTTTTAAATTTTTGTGTTCCGTCTCAATTTGGTATGATATATTGAATCTTGTCAATATTGTCAGCAAAATAATGCAAAAGCCCACATTCGATTTACAATTAGTAACAGAAAATCTTAATTAAATTTTGAACAACTTAAAAAGTCTTAGAACTGATGATAAATTTGAAGAACTTGTGACGTCTGCAATGGCTAAAGCTAGAGAACTTGATATTGAGCCTGATTTCCCTGAAACTCGAAAGCGAAAAAAGGAAGTTATTCGATTACGAAGCATCAGATGATACAATGAAGGATGCAAAACATGATTTTAACATTAACTTCTACTTAGCGATTCTGGACACCACTATATCGTCAATTTCAGAACGATTTCAATAATTGCAACAACACAACGAAGATTTTAAAATAATACACCACATCAACCAACTAAAACAATAGGATAATGAGGATTTATTGAAGCACTGCAAAGATTTGCATATAAAATAGACCGACGGTGCAAACTTAAACGATGAAGATATTGATGGTATAGCTCTAAACGAAGAATTAAAAACCATTCAATTTTTTATAAAATCTGACTTGTCTCCTCATGAGGTTTTAAATTACATTTATAAAAATGCATTAAATGAGATTTTCCCGAATATAACTATTGTATTACGCATTTTTTTAACATTACTTGTGTCTGTTGCTTCTGGAGAAAGAAGTTTCTCTAAGTTAAAACTAATTAAAAACTATCTACGGTCTACCATGAAAGAAGAACGATTAACGGACTTATCCATAATATCTATAGAAAGCGATATTTTGGATTCCATAGATATTAACGATCTCATAAAAAACTTTGTAGCTGCTAAAGCTAGAAGAGTAAATATGTAAAAAGTATTTTGACTTTTGAGTGATGAATAATTATAAAGTAATCTAATTCTTAATATATGTTTGAGACAAGCAAATTTTATTGATTGCTTAGATTAAGTATTATATATTGTATGTATATAACCCATGCCTGTGTATTATCGTATTATATAAGCTGTAATTATTTTTTAAAATAAAAGTATTCATTGGAAATATTCTAATGATTAAATTCATAACAAGTCATAGTTTTTGACATGGGGGTTCAGTTCAAGGAAGGGCGCTGAAAAAAATCTGGCACAAAGGCGCCTCTTACCCACGCGGCGGCCCTGCAGACACACATAAAAAATATACTTATGGAATATTTGATATACAGATGAGATTAACCCTTTGGACGCGTAAAGCGCCTATAGTCGCCGAATGTCATAGTTTACTATAGTTTACCGTGTTGAAAGTGTTAATATTTAACCCTTATCTATAATAATATTATATATTAAACATTAATGTTAAATACTTGATAATATCTATCACAAAAAATAGTTTTAAGAAAAAATGAAAATAATATTAAATTTCTAAATATTTATGAGTCTGCTGAACTCCAGATTGGATACTGATGTTTTAGAGTTTTACGCTGTTTCATATTAGCCTACTATTATTTGTTGCTTTCTCATTTTTAGAGAAACTTTTTTAGGATTATATATTTGTTATATTGGTGAAGAAGAGTCTTCTAAAGATTTCCATCACCCATCCATTGATTACATAAAAAAATATGTTATCGTTTCAAATGAAATTAAACTCAACAGAAAAATACTTTGTTCTAATCTAAAATTCAATATCATTTTAATTCTTAAGTTATCATGCGTGAGTTCATATGCATTTTTTGTTTAAACTTTGAACTAAAACAGAAATTCCAACCAAAAGATTTAATAGATGAAATTTGTGTAATGAAAAAAATCTTGCAATTAAATTATGCATTTAAAAGTTTAACGCCAGGAAGACCTTCGAACGTTTAAAAAGGAAATAATATTTAAATCAGTTAAAGACAGATAGCCTAAACAATCTTTAAGCAAATAAATAATATATATAACTACATTTTTTGACAAGGGATCTTTAATATCATGTATAACAATATATTTTATTACAAAGCCACAGTAAGAGCGGGGCAACTTCGTAAGAGGACTAAAAATAAAAGTTATAGTTTATAAAATTGAACCTTCTCCGAAAAATACCATTGTCAGTATGCCCTTGACTACGGAAAATGTACAATTTCCTTTATCTTTCTCGGCCTTTTCTATTGGACTCTCCGAAACCTCACAAAGGAAATTGTGTACCTCCTCGGCAAGAACTTTTAGAATAATTTAATAAAAATCTCAGTAATTCTGGTGATTATAGAATATTAAGAATGAATGAGAGACCCTTGCTTCTATATTCAAAGGCTGCATTTATTCCAGAATAAAATTTGCAAAATAAAGACTATTGCTTGAAAACACTTAGTGTGGTGAACGTTCACTCAGGTGATTTATATGTTTTCATGGTGTTTAATGTCTTGATATTCCATTTCATTTTTTTTATTGGATTTTTCTTAAATAGATTTCCAAAATTCATTTTAAATATTACTTTGAAGAGAACATCATTTTACCTTTACATTGGCTTTAAAACAAAAAATATTCGAATTTCAATAATTTCGGCTTTACGGATGTAATATTATCTTAATATTATTAGTAGGCATTAAAAACATTATGGACCATTTAATAATTGAATAGTTAATCAATTAATAAGTTCAAATTAAATAAAAAGTTAATACACCAAAGTGCAGTAAGTAAGAGTCAAGATTACATTAAATAATTGCTTATAAATTGAGCTAATGGATATGTTTTTCTTATATAACTAATTAAATTACCTAATTAATAATTATGGTGAATAGTGTGTGTATGTTATTGTATGTCTCATATTTCATGTTCGTTATGACATAATATTCTTCAATCCTAAAGAGATAAATACTGGAACTGTTATGTTATATAATAGATTTTAGAATTTACTAAACTTTGAACAATTTAACATAGTGACCACAAACACCTTTGGAATTTCCGAATTGCTGCAGATTATTCCTAAACAAGAAATGTACTCAATTGGTAAAGATCTTGAAAAATTTGTCATGTCAATTAAAAACTATTTCGATATGGTCAAACTAGATGAACAGCAAGGAAATGTTATTGTTCGAGCATATTTAGACGAGAGAAGCGGGAAGAAATATGACGAAACTCCATTTGAAAACAATTTGGAATAAAGATTAGGAAATGTCTCTGAAGCACAAACTAATGTAACGGAAGATTTCAAAAACGCTTTGAGCTGTCGAAAAGCCAATTCAATTGTCGTAGACTACATTGAGACTATAGGGGAAAATTTTGAGACTGTAATCAGGCACAAAATTACAAGCAATAGATTAACAGCATTTTTATTTAAAAAATTTTTCATTGGATTGTGAAGAAGACAAGATAAATTTAGCGTGGGAAATTGCAGAGGACTTAATTAAAGTGAAACTCTACAAGTGTTAGGTTCGTATAGTGGGTACGCCTAACACAAAATTACCCGACTCCAATTAACGAAATAACTATTTACGCATATATTCAAATAAATAATTAAAGATATCCTTTATAAAAATTTAATGACAAGTTCAATTAATTGAACTGATGCAAAAACTGTCGCTTTCTAAGTAAAGATAATCTATTATACAAACCGCCCTAAAGATTATTTTTAAGTGATCAACGCTGGTCCTAAATGCACCAACAGCCCGGTTGTTTCCCAAAATTAAACCGCAATACGATAAAATAAGAACCGCAATAAATCTAGAATACGATTGGACTTTTCTTAATAATGTCTCCTGCTGTAAAATTAGAGAATAAACAAGACAGTAAAATTTGTTTATTTCAAGATGTTTATTTCAAAATTTATTAAATATTTCTATATGAATATTTGTGTATATGTATGTCAATAAATAACTTGCTCCAAAATCCAAACCTTGAAAAATGGTTATTGGATAAAGCTGTTTTCCGGTTACCAAAATTATAAGTTATTTATAAACTTTACATATTTGCTTGTATGGAATAATTTGTGATGTAGAAACATAAAATAAATTTCGAAAACATACGTGATTCACTTTTTATATTTAAAATGAAGTTCTTACTAATTGTTAAAAGACCCTATTTAATGTTATAATTGTTAATGACACACACACATTTATATTATTGGTTGAACCTTAACAATTTAATCATATTTAAATTCATGAAATCTCGGAAGCGTATTCATTCTATTTCCTTTAATCGAGAAATGTCCCTTTTCAAAAGCAATTAACGATCTTTTTAACAAAAATTAGATTGAAAACAATAGTACAAAAGTTTTAAAATACTCTCTTGACAACTCTATATTTATTTCAATCTTTTTAAACAATCTTTTTTTAAATATAAATTTTTTACAACATAAGAAAAATTTTAACATCCTATTTTTTATACAAGATTAGCCAATAGAGATAAGGGAATTTTTCAAGTTTCCTGAAGGTCATCTGTTTATATGATCACATACCTAATCACATACAAAATCTGGATGACAAATGGTTATTGTCGAGCCACTCTCTCTCCTGACATTCAGCTCCACATCTCTGCCTAGGCTGTCACCCATAATGGTTCAAACAATAGTAATAATTAATAGCCCGCCTCGAGCTTCTCTATACGCATTATTTGTTCTAGGTGTTCTCCCATTAATCATAATGACAAGATAATGGGTCCCAAAGTTTTCTTCTGTTTAATTTTCTCTTTGTTTACCCAACTCGGGATTTTTTTCTACTCGCTAATTAATTAATTAATTAATCTATTTCGCTTTTTTGTTTTTTAACTATTATGCACCTTTTCGCATTCTTCCTGGTACTTTCGGAAAATTCCGTTATCACCATGTTATTCCTTGCTACTTATTCCACATATGACCAATTTTCTAGATTTCAATTCGAATATTTGAATCTTTTATCGATTTCTCACAATTCACACCTTTGTTCCCTTTTTATTTCTTTACCCTATCAATTCAATCCCTGGCCGAATTTTCATTTATTTCTTTCATTTAATTATAAATATAATTCAATTCTAATAAATATAATTTATTTCTAATTTTTATTTTTATTTCCATTAATTTATTTGATTATTTATTACCTCGATAATATGATTTGTAATTAACTTACAAGTATAAAGAGTTTAAAATCACAATTGAAAATGGGTAAAGAGGATGCACAAAAATTTGCGAAGAAGAAATAATATAACCTAAGCTGGAGAAAATAAGAGGAAGAAGTTTTTTGAAAAGATGGGAACTGGGGAGTCCTCAAAATCCGAAGGACTATTTTTATAGTTGAAAATTCTTTAATTTTATTAAATATATACTTCGCACGAAAAGGCTTATAGTATCATTTGATTGTTTAACATTGAATTAATGCTGATACCAAGGAATCATCACTTTATGCTAATAATAATACTGATAATAATAATAATAATTATAATAAGATTAATTGTAATAATAATAATTATAATAATAATTATTATAATAATAATTATAAAAATAATAATTATAATAATAATAATTATAATAATAATAATTATAATAATAATAATTAGAACTAGAATAATAATTATAATTATTATTCGAAAATATCACATTATAAAATTAATTTTTAGCTTATTTTAATGATGCGAGTTGAAACAGTAATTACGAAATCGTCTTACAGATTAGAATTTTGTTAATCAACGCTGCTGGGAAAATCTTTTAAACCCGTCAATTATGAATAATTTATCTATTTTATTCATCTACATATTCTGTAATGGATAATGTTAAAAATCATGATTTACAACCATTTCAATTACTTTACTGACATGTGTCAATCTGGGATTCATATTCAAATTATGGTGCTTTTCAATGCGTCATTCAAACAATTTCTCAAGAAGCACATTAAGATCATTGCAAGGTGGAAAAAGATCAAGCAACCCATTAAATTGCTTTCTAATCATTTAATTTTTAAATTTGGATTACATTAGAAATAATTTAAAATGGAATAATAATCAATTGGAAAAACTCTGAAAATCTTTTCTTAATAGACAAAAATTAATTTTTAAACAAAAATCTTAAATATAATTGAAAATAGAGAATATTGCTTTTGGGAGATTTAGGATTCAAAGATTATATAAATTATATGTTTTTCAATTTTGAAGAGTTTAATCATGTTAATTCTAATAATTAATAGAAGTGATATACTTTTTAGGTTGCGTATTGTGGTTTTTTTCAACAAAATAAATAATAACATTTAACAATAACATCTTTAAAAAATTATTCCGGAGTATATTCCCCATCTACTTCAAATACTGATTCCAATTTGCTAGACATCCGGTAGATTCCATGAGCGGGGAAGTGGCTTTTCTTAAACGAGGTTATCCCCTCTTTGACGGCGACCATTAAATCATCAAAGTCGTTGTAAACTTTGTTTCTAAGTCAATTTTGCATTAATCGATTGACGTGATAGTCCGAAGGTGCTTCTATGGGAGAATATAGGGAATGAGGAAGCAGTTCCTCCTAGTCTCTATTGGCGATAGATGTGACAGTACGATTTTCAACATGTGGACGCGCATTATCGTCGTGAAAGACGATATGATTCTTTTTGCTTGTTCATTTCGATTCGATTGAAACATGAATGTGATCAAGTTAAGCCAGATAAAAATCCCTGTTTATATTAGTTGGTGGTTTGTCGTTTTTGTCCTAAATCCAGCATTGTTGAAGCTTATTTTCGTCATTCCGCCAATAACAAATGTCTTATGAGATGATTTCTAAGTGAATAATTTTGCTTCTGTCCCACCAACCCCCCACCCTACATTGCCTTCTTACAGTGGACCTCTTTCAGAATTCCTTTGAGTAAAACACTTGGCGAAACGCAAACATTCTTTCTTTCGACGATTTCAAAGAGAAATCATGATGCATGTTCAGCAGGCCGGTTCTTCCATTAGACAAACTAGGCAGCTGCCTAGGGCCGCCAAATTTGCAAAATAATTTAAATATTTTTTGAAGTTAAAGAAAATGTAACAACGTCGTAGATGGATAAAAATAATAATATTTTGTATGCAATATTGATACTTATATAAAAAAACTCGAAAAGAAAACAAAAATAAGTTTTCCTCCAAAATATTAATATGGTGACATTAATATATCAAATATGGGTAGAGTATCCAACACGTAGCTCTGTATAGGGCCGCCAAATGATTGGTACAGGGCCTGTGTCCAGCGACGAAAATCTTCAGGAACGGAGTTTGTTCGTTTTGCTGAGACAAATCCGTAAAATTTCGGACACGTTCCGATTTGTTGTTTTCGGAGAGTTCACGTGGGACACGTCCAGCCAATTTCCATACCTTTTAGGAGCTTTTGAGACAAAGAACAATGATCGAATGGTCTACATTGAATTATTTGTCCAACATGCTTGTTGTCAAGCTCTTGTCCTCTTCCACAGCTGCCAAAAGTGCCTGGTTGTCGAAATTTGATGGTCGACCTCTTCATTTTTTATCTGTGAGATTTGTATCGTCCGATTTGACTTCCAGAATTATTTTCAACTTACCTTTGCTGATTGTTCTTTCTCCAAAAGGTTCGTTGAGATTGCGAAATGGCTGTGTTGCATTCCAAACCTTCCTCAAAGTGAATATGGATATGATTTTTGATACGCATTTTTACTAACTGAAAAAGAGGATTATTTTTAAGAAACAAAATGTTAAGCAAAACGCCAGAATTAAAAATTCGCAAAAATTCTGCACCTTAAATCAATACTTTTAATTTAATTAATTAATCATCAACTGCAAAATAAAATTAGATTCAGCGGATATTTCAAAAAATTAAATTAATTTATTTGATGTGGTTAATGTAAACAATATAAATAAATTGGTATTGTTTTATAATAATTTTATATGAAAGGGTCATGTATAACTAGCTCATATAAAAAATACACCATTCAAAATTCAAAAGCGAAATGCATTCCTGCTCAAATTCTTGAAGGACAAAAGCATTGATTAACATCAAACAATGAGGACTATATTTAAATTAACAGGAAGGAGAAATATTGGCAGAAAAGAAAGTACAAGGAAAAAGCGATGAAGAATCTTATCTCGGTAGTCATGAACCCGAAAGTAAACATTCAATAAGGAGTAGTTTTAGTAATGGAGCTCAAATGTTAATTGAGTTTCAGCTACTGTGTACATTACAAACATGGTTGTTGCCATGGGTAAATGAATGAATAGAAAGTAGCACACTAGAACATTTAAACAACACACCCCTTGACTGTCAGCGCAATATATAGTCAAATATTTTATAAATAAAATGCCAATTGAAACGAAATCAGAGGTGAAAATCGAAAGAAGTTTTTATAATAATATCTAATATATAATAGTAGTAACAAAATCAAAAATAATATAGGTAATGATAGCATTATTTATAGTAATTTGAGTAACAATTGTAATGATAATAATGTTATAATTAGAAATAAAAGTATTAATAATTTAAGTGATAATAATAAAGTTGTAATAGTAATTATGAGTGCATTTATAATTTTGAGAACGGATATAAGAAAAGACTAAATGGAAAATAAGTCAATGAAAATAATATAAAGTTTAATAATAGTAAAATAGAATATAATAAGATTGGGTTTGTAGACCGAGTATGCTGATTAAAATTCGAGAAATATGGAGAACCTGTCTTTTAGATATAGGAGCAAGAATAAATGTCATTGATAAAAATATGGTTGAAAAATTAAAAGGGGTAGAGATTAAAAATCAAAATGTTGGAGTGAATTGTGCAAAACTACCCTTCAAGTAAATATGAACAACAAAAGCGCTATAATATAATTTATTTTAGCAGAAAAGGTATAGCCAAAAATAATAGCAGGAATTAGTCTTTTAAATGAATTTGTCACTTATCTATCAATCCGAAAGAAAGAGAAGGAATTGTATGAAATAGAAGTTTTTATGGCAAATAAATGGAACTTTGAGAAAACGAATATCTTAAAACATAAAATTATGACAACAGAAGGACCGATTTTAATTAAACTTAGGAGACAGACATCACATTTAGAAGAAATAATTGTTGAGGCCACAAAAAATTTGGAAGAAAATGGTATAAAAGGAATAATGTAATTTTCCATGGAACACAACAATGGTATGAGTATGGAATATAGAAAAACAAGATATTATATTATGTTTAGACTTTCAGGAGTTAAACAAAGTGACGGGACGGCAGGCATATCTAATGTCTAATATTGAAGAAATATTGGATACATTAAATGGGTCACGGAATTTTAGCACAATTGACTTAGGACATGCTTTTTATCAAAGAAAACTAGCAGAAGAATCACAGAGTAAGACAGCATTATCCAAAAAAGCAGGTAAGTTTTGTTTCAGTCGAATGCCATTTGGGATAGCGGCAGCCCCAGCAACGTTTTAGAAATTAATGAACAAGTTTTAGTAGAAATAAATTGCAAGGAAGCAGTGGTATATTTGGAATATATTCTATCCTGTACTCTTACATATTTTAATTGTGTACTGTTTCATATTGCTAATAAATTATTGTACTTTCTAAGGATCTTGAAAGTCACAAAATCGAAACCAAACACAGAATAACTTTATTAAACTTCAATCACAATTGCAATTCGTTATTAGATTTGCAGCTTTCTTTCCAATAAATGTTTCTTGCGAAGGTACAACAGAAGCAATTGTAAGTTTTGAAAGATCTAAATTTTTTTAAAATTTAGATGCTTCTTAGGACTATGCAATTAATATAGGGAATTCAAGCAAATGATATGTCATGAAATACTTGTGAAACATATACACAATGCAAAATACAGCATGAAGACGCAAAGAAAGAGAGAATGAAAACAAGGGCTTTAGCAATATTAACAAAAAATAATCGTTGGCAAGAAAGAGATGAAAAAATTAGGTAAATTAAGAAACAAATTGAACCAAAACAAACACAAAGGTTTATAATGTCAAGAGATGTTATAGTCATTATGGAAGAAAAAATTTGGATTCCAGAAGCAGAAAGAGAAAATTTGGTTTTAGAGATGCATAAAATGTTGTACCATGCTGGTAGTGAAAAAGTAACTAACTATATTGAAACGGGATATGGCATGAAAAACATGAATAAAATCAAAAAGATGATAATAGATAACGGTTTAAATTTCCAAAAACAGGTAATAGCAAGTAGGACAAAGGAGACAATAATAAAACAAGCAGCAAAGAAACAATTTGAAATAATTCATATACGGTTCATTGTGGTTCACTTAAAATAAGTTTCCGTGGTAAGAAAAATATTTTTGCTATGATTAATCAATTTAGTCGATACATAACATTGACAACAGTTTCAAAATAAACCGAGAAAACAACTGTTGATAGAATTATGATAGATCCTAAATATCGGAGTTCCAAAAATAATTCATGTTGATTGTAGGAAAACATTTTATTCTCATACATTTAAAGAACCTATGAAAATGCAGGATATAAAAGTACATTATTCAAGCCTCTATCACCACAGTGCAAATGGACTAATAGAATGGCAGTTCAGAACGATTAGAGCAGTTTTCCCAACCTTTTTCGGATCGCGGCACGCGAAACATTTTCAAGTAATTATGAAGGAAACATTTTATTTTTACATATTTTTTCAGTGTGAAGGTTTAGTACCAACAGAAGCTTGGAAACGAATTTAAATGAGAGAGGAATTCAAATATAATGTCACTTGAAACTACTTCAAAAAATACGAGCAGTTATAAAAAACTACAATACGTTGTCAGAATTGAAGTAGGATCTATTGCTTCGATTTAGATTCCCGTTAAGGTAACGGCGATATGGTGTAATTTTTAAGTAGTTTATAAGTTATAAAATATATTCGCAAGAGCTACCTGTGTAGTTTCAGAGTTCAAAAACCCTAACAATTTTGAATATTTTCAAAAATCTCGTGGCACACAGGTTAGGAAATACTGGATTAGAGACTATTTGAATGTTTCAGTGAAAGACAAGAAACGCAATGATTGGCCAGATGTATTACCGGAAATAGAATTCACGTAAAATGCAACTATACCAAAGTCGACAGGTAAAAGACCAGAGGAAATGATTCTTGGTCATAAAATTGTTTATACCGCTGCTAAAGAGATAGACAAAAATGAGATAAGAAATAAGGTAGTCGATTGAACATCTGACAGAGGTTTTGAAGAATATATTTGAAATGTCGACTTTTTGTCCTTACAGAGGAAGCAGGATTAATGAATCGATTTTACAAATGTCCACTTTTTTCAACATTTTGTGGATAAAAGCATTATTTTTTCACAAAATAGAGCCAATCAAGCAAAACAACTGCCAGATTCGGATTCAGCGTATCAAATTTATCTACTGTCATCTATAAATTTCAAATTTTTCTATAATAATATTAATAATAAATATTTTGATTTGTTTTTAGTGTTCATTTTATTCTATTGTTATGAATTGCCATTTCGCATTTCGACTTTTAAACGTTCTTATGGAAAGCAAACAATTTTATCATTTTTAGATTGTTCCTAACATTAATTATAAACATTTTTTTATTATAATACATTCAATAAAAATTTTTCTCAGGCATAAAACAAATTTTGTTTACAAGCGTAATTATTAAATCATCTTTCATGTTAAAATTGAACTGATATATTTAAAAAAATTTTTAAATTGTCATCAAAATGTCAACTTTTCGATATATTAAAATAGGAATTACCGATTTAAAAGGAGGGGATTTAAAATCATTGAAATTGTTTATTAAAAACTTTACACCTACATTGAATTCATTAAATGCAATTACCGAACGCAATATGCTTCCATCATGTCTCTCAATTGGCAAAGATTTCCTGTGATATAATTGTTGAAAAGTACATCGCATGTAGCCCCCGGCATCAAACAGTGTGTGGTCGTCTAGCTTTCAATGCGCTTGTTTCTTCATCGCTCATGTCCAATACAAATTTGCTTAAAAGTGGGCATAATGTGTGCTAAATAAAATGTGAGTAAACAACTAAACAATAATAGTAACTATGCAAAATGAGGCTTGTTTTAATCCATAAAACTATTACTCAATAACATGAGTTGAAGTTAAATGTAATATTTTTAGCAAATTATTAATTAATATTTAAGTTATAATTTAGGATTTTAGTGTACAGGTTCATACAAAACTAAAATCCGGTGACAATTTATTTATTTCTATTGTTTAACTTTTATATTAATTTTTAGACATCAATATTTTTATTCGAATTAAAATCCCAAAGACTTTGCTTTCCTGACATTTTATTCAACATATGGATTCCGTGTAACGTCCATATGTAACGGCCCGAATGATCAGAATAAATTGGATGAGTGACACAGTCAATTACTTTATTTTTAGCAGTATGTGGGCAATTTGTTTTGTTTGGTTGAAGTTTTCCCATCATTTTAATCAATATCATGCAATAAAGTAGAGGAAAATGAGGCTGTATTCAGCATGTGAAAATTTAACATTGTGACATCTGACGGTAATTAATGTGATTGGCTAGTTTCAACTTATTAGACACAAAACACAAGCTATTAACTGCTATAATATTTAATCAAATGCCCCATATGAAATGAATTCATGGAAATGACCACGATTTTTCCCGTAAGTTTATTATTGTTCATCTCCAATGTCCATAGTTTCATCGGAGATTGGCAATCATTTCAAAGCGGTTACACAATTGATCAATGTTATCAAATTCCTGATAACTTTACCCTTTGTAGTAATGTCGGTTACATGCGAATGGTTTTACCCAATTATATTCAACATGAGTCTATTGAAGAGGCTGCTCAGCATTCTAAAGTGTGGATGGGTTTAGTTAACACACAATGCCATGCCGATATAAAAAAGTTTATTTGTTCACTTTATGCTCCGGTATGCATAAGCAATCAGAGAATTCAAAAAGTTCCGCCTTGCAGAGAACTATGTGTAACTGTTAAGGAATCATGTTTGCCAAGCATGAAAATGTATGGATTTGACTGGCCAACAATTATGAAATGTTCGAAATTTCCACAATTTAAAAATTCATTATGTATACCTAAAACCGTTGTGCCAGGTAAATGTCATATCTATTTGCATAAAATTCAAACACTAATTTAGGTAAAAAGTGTGACCTATGCATGAAAATTGCGTCTTATGAAGTCATAGCGAACAGATTCTGTTTATCTCCGATAGGTATTTTTGTGTATTATATTTATTTAATAAAAAGATTTAATTAAATTCAAAATTTTAAACTGACATCTTTGACAACAGTAATCAGAGCAAAAATCAAAAGAATTATTCCAACCAACGGCAATGCCATTCAGATTATCCTACAAAAGAAATCAAAATTCCTCAAATTTCAAGCCAACTTCAGTCAGAACGCTCTTGAGTTGGAGCTGAAATGCAACTGTACAAATCTGAAATTCAAACAACGCGCCTTGAAAGGACGCTGGATTATTATGGCCCAAATTGACAGGGGCAGTAAAGCTGTGGTGAATTTTATTTCCAAATGGAAAAGAAAGAAAGCTGAATTCAAGCATTCAATGAAAATTATTCAGAACTTTGGTCATATTGTTTGTAAATCAAAACTGCCGGACGGAATCAGTTTACGGGAAAGATATGCTGCCTATTTAAAAATGAACAATCAATTAAAATATTCAAATGAAAGAAAACAACAAACGAGAAAGTTCCGAAGACAGAAATCGAGAAAATCAATCAAAAACAATCGGTCTCCCGGAATTTCCTGATTGGATTTTGTTTAAATGGTGATTTCGAATTTGAAATTAGTCAATTTAATGTTATTTAATTCTAATCACAAAAAAAAACATTTCATTGATTAATTATTTAACATTATTTTTATTACTTACCTTTCTATATACATATTAATTCATAGATATATTTTGTATATATTTTTGAATGAAATAAATATTTTTGTTGTTAAATTTACTAAACATTACCGATGTCTTCGTGGATTTTTAAATAATTCTATTTTTATATTTTAATTCCTAATATAAAACTATTAAATAAAAAAAAATTAATTATAAAACTAAATCAATAATTAATTAATAAGAAACTGTACATGTGCCTAATTTTAATCAATATGCTTTCTTGATTTTGTTGGTTTTCGTAAGGCCTTTTTAAATTGTTTTCTAGGTCAGGGCTTTTCAAACTTTTTAAACAAGGGACCCCTAATTTTTATTACGCTTAGTTTACGGACCCTCATAAAATCGCTCGCGGACCCCAGTTTGAAAAGCCCTGTTCTAGGTAATCGAAAAATAAATAGAATTTCCACACCAAGTTGTGTGCCAATATGTTATTAATATTTAAAAAACTGGAGAACGTCCAAAACATATGAGAAAAAGTTATTATCAGCCATATGAAAGAAGAAAAATGAAGAAATTATCGGAAACGGAAAATAAATAAAAGAAAATCAATTAATCGAGACAATAAAATGAAAGTAGAAAACAAGTACATTATTGTTAGGTTTTTATTAAGACAATAACGAAAAAATTTACTGACTACAATCGTGTTTTTGGGTATCAAATTAACGAACTCCGAACACTATATAAATTTATTGATACCAATTTTCAAACAACAAAATCACAATGAATTCAAATTTTTCAACCGAATACTGTTACGGGCCTTTATTGTATAAGTTTTTAATACCTTCAAGAAATTTTTTTTTACTAATTTTTTGTTACCTTTCTTTTATACTTACTAATTCCAGATTACTTTAACAATCATCTACTTCATGCCCCCAATATCTTTGACATGCAGGGAATGGATGTAAATTTGATTTTTTTCAATTTAGATCAACAACAATTATAAGTAAATTTTCCCTTATAATTAATTTGGACATTTTATATGCATTTCTTTACTTTAAGGTTTATATGTTCAATGATTATAGTTGTCACCTACAATACAAAGCCTGCTTTTCGAAAAAATCTCTTTCCTACAAAAAATTATTCATACTAGGGATTTAAAGACCCTTACATGACGCACCCCATAGTGTCTACGCATACTTTATTGACAAAAGTGAATCATAAGAAATTTAATGGCAGCTGCAATTATTAATGGATTTGCTATACAAGACTACATACTCACTAGCAAGCAGAAATGATACAATTTCAATTAATTTTACTTAGTATTTTTCTTGGGACATAATAGACCTTAGGAATTTTTCATTGGAGAGTAACTTTCCATACAATTCTTTGCAAGAAATATTATGGTTGACCAATGTGATCTTTAATGATGACCATATTCAAACGATTCCCATCATCAGTCCACTGTATCTTCATGAGTAAAAATATTCTTTCAACATCATCCTTTGAAGTTGGAAACTAGCTCAGAAATATTATAAAGCGATGCATTTTGGAGCAAAACATCCCATTTCTGAGTGGCAGACAAATTTGAAAACATTTTCATTGAAGGTGCCAGTATTGTATTCAGTTCTGTAACATCATCAAAAAGAGTGTTTTTCAAGGTAAAATCGGGTTTGATAAACTTTCCACTTTTCATCACATCTTCAAATAATACTTCCGGTTCTTGTAAATGTAACCAACCTGTTGATGGAGGAATTCTCTCTAAATGAAACAAAGTGTCCATGTAATTTTGATGACTTTTCATAGAACTGAATAAATTCTTGTCAAATTTTCCTTACCTTCGTGACATGCAAAATGTTCAATATTTAGGCAACTGTTGCTGCTCCAATGAAACCGTTCTCTTCGTTGAAATAATTTCCACCATAATTGCTACATTGCTTCAAGTATTTCAGGTAGGATCAAATCAGCTTTCACAAAGATCAGTATTGCATGTTGTAACAGTGGCAACACGCCCTAGAGAAAATTTAAACATGCTTGGCTGTCCTCATTCTCAAGTATCTGAGACGTACTCTTAGTTGATAAGAAATACGACCATAATGCAGGCCACAAAGACAACACTCTTTCAATGATTTGGGGAAAATTCAGTCAACGAGTACGCGCCTCAGTAAGAAAAGTCATATATAACAAACTAGCAAAAATTCTTTTAATTGTTCATGTCGAAGAGTAGAGCAAGAAAAGTAATTGGCTATTTGAAATATAAAAGCTTCAGCGTCACATGATAATGAGATACCTGTAGCATTTGCTGCATTATGGAGAATACGATCAGCGCTGAAATGTACATTCACATTGTCTGCACTAAATGCTAAACAACGACGAGAATCAAGTTTATTTTTTAAAACGACAATTTCTAAAAATGAAGCGATCATCTCACTCGTTTCTCTTGCAAGGGTCAGTCATTTCTAAGAGTTTAACATGAAAACCATTCAGATTAAAATAGCGAATCACAACAGGAGACATGTTGATTTGTTGATGATTGCTGGCATCTGTTGCGATAGAATATGGGGAATTACCCAAGAAAGAAAGAATTCCATTCATTGATTCTGAAGCTAAGACACTCTGAATGATTTTCTCGGGCTTTGTACGTCCAAAGTAGGGCTTGGAAAAAACCGGAAAATTTTTAAAACTGGTTTTCTGTTTTTGACCAAGTGTAAAGCCAATTAACCAGTTTCCCACTGGTTTTTTATATTATAAAAACAAATTCTGATTATTTCTTTAAATATCTAATGTAACCTACACTAAATATACTGGAATCGGATCTGTAAACAGAGGAAAATAAAAAAGTATAAGAAAACAAAATTTAGCATAATCATTTTTTAACGATACGAAACAAAGAAGCACAGTTTTAAGTGCAGATCACAAACACAGAAGAAAAAAATTGTTGTACCTTAATTAACCCAAAATAAAAAGGAATAATACTCAAACTAGTCATTGCACTATAATTTTTCGACAGTTGTAGATTTTGTTTAAGTGACACTAAACATTTTTAGTTCATTTTTCAAGAATGAAACAAAACTGTATTCATTTGTCTTTGCATATGCTTTTGCATCATGCAATACTTCAGAAATTGATTGCTTTAATTGCTGAACTAAAGATGCCAATCCTGATGGTGTTGCAATTATCTCGACTTCACTTTCGTTCATATCCTCGTTTTTTATACTTGATCTTGAATCTGGATCGCCAAATAATCTTTCAGCTAACATCGTTGTCAAGGAAAATGTAGCCGCCTTAGGCGAATATGGAAGTTCTACCAACTCCGTTTGTGGAAAAGTTCCACTTTGCAAGAATTTATACGATGAAGTTAATTCTTTATTTCGCCGTTCAGTAATTCTTATTTTCAAAGAATTATAAAATTTATTCCTAAAACTTGCACAGCTTTGTTTCATTTGAGTAAATAAAAATATCAATACTCCTTCTGCAGTGAGCAAAGTTGAAGTGGTTTTGCTTAGTTCCTTTACTGCCAACTCTGTTGTCTTTAATATTCACACCCTATTTCATAATCCTGATTTTTTGTTATTCATATTTAGGCTAAAATAAAAATTATTTTCAATATATTTTAAAATAGACAGATTTTAAAATAAAACAATATTCACCACTAAAAACAAATTATAAAAACAATAAAATATAGTTTTCATATACTTAGCAACTTGATAAAAAAAACAATATATTTTAAGAAAAGGAACTAAATATTAGAAAACTACATTTTAATGTTTTTTATGATTTGTTTTTAGTGTGTGAATTGTTCAATTTTAAAATATATCGAATTTCGTGTTCTATCAAATGTATTTATTAAAAAAATTTATCAATTTAAAAAATATATAATTAATATATGTAATCGGTTTTTCGAGAAAAAAAATCGGTTTTCGGTTTTGAAAAATTTGAACAAAAACCGGTTAACCAGTGTCAGTTTCCGCCGGTTTACAAGCCCTAGTCCAAAGAACTATTTCTTTACCATATTGTAGTCTGAAAATAAGAATTGTATAAGTTGAGTAGTTTGGTTAGCAGAGTTAAACGAATGATGGCACTTTACAGGGTGGAAAGATAATTTGCCTTCAACCACAGCAGATTTCATGTCATTTAAAGTGTCATGTTGTGGAAAGATAAAAATTGCATTGTGACAATTTTTCTCTTTTAACAAAGACATCTGGCCAAGGACTCCACATATTTAAGTAAGGATGATGACATATTCAAATCAGAATGACACGTGTTACAGAATGCAAAATGTTCACTTTTCTTGTTTCACTTTATTCCTGAGAACTTCTCAATAAAAAAGTTCAGTATATCGTTGCTAAAACCATGTATTCAACCTAATATTGCGATATTTACTTGACTTTTAAGCTCCAATTTTTTCACAGAAACCAAACATGATCTATGACATTTCAGAAAAAATAAAAAGGAGAGATGGAAAACTTCTTATTGACAATTTTGGGTGAAGAAATTATTAAAAATTCGTATTTGAAATGACTTTTACAAATTTCACAAGAATATATTAATTTTAATATAAAACACTCCAATAAACTTCGTTAATATAATTATTTAATGGTAAGGATTTTCAACTTATTGTAAAATTGTTATTATTCACTATTTAATAAATTTTTTAATTAAATTTATTTGTTTTCATTGTATGGATTTTATTTATTATTTTTTAACGTGTTTTATTGTATGTATTTTTATTGCTTATATTTTAATGTATATATTTTTCCCTATATTTTATTGTAAATATTTTATTGATCGTAAATATAATAATAAATTTAAATAATGAAGTAAATAAAAGTGATTAAATAAAGTAAATAATAAAATTGCTTAAAGTAATAATTAAAAATTAATTAATTAAAAATCATTTAATACAAGTAGTTAAATAAATTTAAGAAATGATAATAAAGATAATGAATAAATTTAAATCAGAACAGTAACATAAAAATTATTTATATTAAATAATAATTAATAATAAATTTATTCGAAATCCCGACAAAACTTATTGAAAAATCCGTTAAAAAAATACCAAGCATGCATTTAACAAATTTAACCCAAACTTTATTTAAACAAACACATCTCAAATATTTCATCAAGTCCACATATAAATAAAAATTTCTGCTACATCTACATAAAAAAATCCCTAACCAAATTCTGCCCAAAACTAATCTGTGCAATAATTGATATGAGGCGACCGGATTAATAAAAATGCTCAAACTCATTTTGACCCCTGTAAAATGTATTTAAAAATTTTCTACACAACAAAATACCAATATATAGATTCAAGGAGGAAAATTCTCCCAATATCAACCCGATTATATTGAACCAATAATTATCAGTCGATCATGTCATCTGTCAGAAAATGACATTTCTTGTCAACCGGCAATTTACGAAAGTAGAAGATCAATAACTGAAATCTGAATGGCCGGCGCATTATCTACCAATGATTTGGGCTGGCTGAATATTTCATTCATGTCAGTTTGTTTTACTATTTCATAAATATTTATCAATTTTTATTAAAAGATTATTCGTGAAATTTTAAAATGAAGTTTCATAAAAATTCTAAATTTTAATGAAAATTAAAATATTTATAGTAAAATCTGAAGTTTTGTTATTATTATTTCGAGTTGCTAAGTTGAACAATGTAAATTTGAAATAAATCAAAATATAATTAGTAAATAAACAAGCATTGATTTAGATGTTTAATTAATGGACATGAACCCATTTGTGCCAGACCAGACATTTGTTTAGGGGCTGTGAGATTTTGGAAAATAATTTCAATGATTTGTCAATTTCCCTCTTTATATTATTGGGTATTTTATATATAATAACCAAATAATTTTAAAAATCTTATTTCATTCAATAGTACATTTAATTTTTAAACGCTCATTCAAAATTTGTTAATTTAAACAAATACTTTATATTATATCTAATAATTTTGCATTCTTAAATAAAATCTTTTTATATTCATGTTATTTTGAACATTAGTTTTTCATATACCATTTCAAATACAACAACTTAAGTCAAACCCATCATTCTTTGCACACACAATACCTTTTAATCCCTTATTGCGATCACTAATATTAATATATTCTTTCAGTAGTCCGAGATCAAGAATTTGAGTCCAGATATGACAGGTTATCATTCCTATGTATGGTGAATAGTATATAGATGTGTAGATAGACTCCAGGTAAACAGGAATCCTCAACTCTCACAGTTTATTTATATTTTTAGAATGACGGGGTACTTTTTGCTATATCACCTTCTCCCTTAAATTAAAATTTTAATTTTTGTTAATGAATTATTAACGAAGTTTGTATCTGAAGAATGGTAACATATGAATCATTGAAGTCTATGGGGCAGAATACGATTAGATACCCAGTTGAGTTTTTGTATACCCTTAACTTAAATTACTCCAGACTTCATTTCAAAAATGGAGCTACGCAATATTAAATCTCAAAAACGGCAAAATCTTTTTATATTTTATATTGTAACTACACCTATTCCCCGTTTTACACGGAAGGTTGGTTCTTCATAGAACCGTGGAACTCGAAAATCCATTTTTTGTATAGAAATACAGTGTAAAACGAAAACCATTATAAACAGGCTTTTCAGTCATTATTGAAAATAAAATATGAATCACAAACATATTTAATGAAATATAAAAAAACAGTTCAATCATAAAAAGCATAAAGATAATCTAATTTATTTCTAAAATAAAAAATAACATAAAAAATCTATTTCTAGAAAAATAAACATATTTATTTCTTTTATAACGTTGATGTGTTGAATTCATATGTAGTTCAATGAGACTTTTCAGCAAAAATGTCTGAAATAAGCAATTGTGGTCTATTTTTAATCATATCCTTGTAGACTTCCTCATACTGACTTAAAAGTTTATAAACCTCTCGCTGAAATTTAAGAGCTCGTTCGACATTCGAATCATATTCTTGAAAATAGTTTCCTAATTTTCTTCCTATTACAAGTCCTTCGCGAACGACTTTTGCTGTGAATGCACTAGGTTCATATTCTTCAACATCAGACAACATCATTTTCCTTTCCATCATTTTTTTTGACGATTTCAAGTAAGTCATCTTTATGTAATTCCTGGTCTTCCATTATTTCAGCAATATCTACTTTAGCTATATCCTCGAAACCTTCCCCACCCAATGTATGACCCAATTCAATTATGTGAGATTATTCTTGCTCTAAGGATATTTTATAATTCTAACCCTCAACTATATCAGGCCATATTACTTTTCAACACTCCTTGAGGGTTTCTAGTTTAATTTCAACATATGATTTTCCTATATGCTTGATGCAATCTAAGACTGTAAATTTTTTCCAGGCATCAATAACTGAAAGAGTGCTTTTATTTTCTATTTGATCTAAAATATATCTAAATGACCTTTTAATGTATAGTGCCATGAAAGTCGAAATTATTCCTTGGTCTAGTGGTTACAATAAGGAAGTTGTATTTTTTGGTAAAAACACAATTTCAACATTTTCATGGTGAGAATTTTGAGGATGACCTGGAGCATTATCAAGTACAAGAAGGACCTTAAAAGGCAGTCCTCTTTTGATTAAATACCTTTTTACATCTGGCACAAAAAGGTTATGGAACCAATCGTTGAACAATGCGGCAGTTACCCAAGCTTTCTTATTGGCATTATAATAAACGGGAAGATTATTGATATTTATCCCTTTAAACGAGTGTGGTTTCTTTGCTTTGCTAATTACAAATGGCTTCATGATATGATCTCCAGAAGCATTGCTACAAAAAAGAATAGTTATACGATCTTTTGCTGACTTATAACCGCTAGGTGATTTGTTATATTTAGCTAAAAATGTTCTCTGTGGCATTTTTTTCCAAAATAATCCAGATTCATAAGCATTAAAAACCTGATCGGGACTGTAAGACTTAGCGGCAATAATTTCAGCAAATTCTTGTGGATAATGTTGTGCTGCTTTTATATTAGAAGATGCTTGTTCACCTTTTAATTTTAGATTATGCAAAGAATGTCTTTGCTTAAACCGTTCGAATCAACCATGACTTGCATGAAAAAGCGTCTTATTCGCAGAAGTAGAGGGCAACTGATTCTGAATTTTTTCATAAATTTTCAAGGCTTTGTGCTTTATGGAATTGGTATCAATTGGAATCCGTTTTTGATATTGGCCTCCTATCCATATCACTAAAGCCTTTTCCATATTTTCCATATCAATATTTCTTACGTGTGAAGTTGTGCTCATACTCGTAGACATTCCGGCTGCTACACTTTTTCTAATCAAGTTTTCGTTTTTTCTTATTGTTCTTATTGTAGCTTTATTCATAGAATAAAATTTGGCAACATCTATTGTTCCTTCTTTATCACATAGACGGTCCAAAATTTCAATTTTTGTTTCTACAGATATAACTTTTCTCTTCATCTCTGTACATACATAATATACATTTTTAAGTGATAATAATATGTATAAAGCTTAAATATTACCCGATTATAATTAAGCAGATATAAATTCGAATGAGGTCAAAATTAACCATTTTCGGAAAAAAAAATTTATTTAGAAACTGTGTAAGGTCGAAAACGTGTTAAACGAGTACCGTGCTAAACGGGGGATAGGTGTATTAATATTATGCTAATTATAAATAATGTTTAAAATGAAACTTAGTAATTTATTAAAACATTAACTAATTAGAAAAATATAACCGTAGCAAAGTACAGGAATACGACTTGTATAATATAAAGTTAACCTATGAATTAAAGAAAATAGAAATAATATAATAAAATAATATAATATAATAACTATTAAAATAGCATAGAATATTTTAGAAAATGGACGGCAAATTTAATTAAAATTAAATAAATCATAAATCGTAAAAAAAGACGAGTAAACAAAGGTGAAGTTGGAAAACCATTATCATGACAGCATGAGTAATGGGAAAACGAAAAACGATTACTACAAAGGAGACGCACGGTGGGCCAAAGGTCAGTGCTAGAGCTAAAAAGCGAAAGGTGCAAGAGTTACAAAATCATTATTTGTAAATTTTGTTCAGTAAGCTAGAGTATTGGAAAATTTGAGAATTATACTTTAATCCATTCTGGTAAGATGATCGTGTCTCTCTAAACTTTCTGACTGACTAACAGCCCAATGACGACTATTAGAGAACCAGATACCAATTTTTGTTAATTTAACCAATTAAACATTTCGATAAATTCCTCTAAAATAATAATAGTTTATGTTATTAATTTAAGTCCACTTGATTAATAAAATATATTAAAAAAATGATTTGCATTATTCGAACTACCGATTTAAATGGCGAATTAATTAATTTAATAATAATGATAATTATGCGTGCCAGCATTTATACTTATAATAATTTTACTATATATAATAATATTTGTTACTTATAATACTATATATAAATCTCTCCTTGAGTTTGTTAAAAGACAGCGTTCTGAATTTGATTCTTACGAAGAAAAAGGAAAGCAGAAGTCTGTGGAGAAAGAGTATAAACAATCTTCAATACGATCACAAAAGAGAAAGTGTCAGTTTGATGAAGGGCCATCATCTGAAACAGTATTTTCACAGAGACAAAAATTCAAGGTTGAGGTATTTTTGGTAATCATTGACAAACTCTCTTCAGCTCTCCAACATCGGTTAGAAGCATATGAAGACATCCATGAGAACTTTGGCTTTCTTACAAACCTAACTGAGCTCAACAATGACGCCATCCGAGGGGCAGCAGCCAAGTTAATGGAAGAATATTCAAGCGATTTCGAAGACTGCTTTCCTTCAGAGTTAGTTCAATTTTCCGAGCTCTTCAAGACAGTTATTGCCCAGCCCCAGGGCCAGGGTCAAGGACAGGAAGAAGCACAATGTGAACCTCAAAACACGTGCACAGAGCTAAAAATGTTGCTGTTTTTGAATGAGCTAAATTTTACACAGTCCTTCACGAATATTCACATCGCACTTCGCATCTATTTCTCAATGATGACATCAAACTGCAGCGGAGAAAGATTATTTTCAAAGTTGAAAAGAATAAAAAATGAAGTTAGAAGTTGCATGGGACAACAAAGGCTGAGTCTGCTCTCTCTAATGAGCATCGAAAGTGAAATTGTAAGCTCACTTAGCTTTACTGACATAATTGATAACTTCGCTATAAGAAAAGTTCGCAAGCGTAGGTTCTAGGTTGAAATATATAGTCTAATAATAAATATTTTAATGAAGTGTGAATTCATTTAACTTATATATATATATATATTATTTATAAATTAGTTACATAAACATATCTAACATCACCCTGTTTAAAAGGCTTTAGCCATTCAACGTTGCGAATTATAATTTTTCCATCTCTGTCTCGTAATTCATAACTATTTGCATGGATCTTTCTAACAACGACAAAAGGTCCTGTATATCGGTTTTTCTTCTTTTTTCTAACATCTTCTTTAACTAAAACTTCTTCATTTATATCTAATTCTAGGTGTACCCGGTTCTCATTTTTATAATTTAAATTTCTTTGTTTTGATTGCACTTTTTCCACTATTTTTCTTCTATCGTTGTATATTCTTTTCTCTTCATATATTTTCTCTTCATATGACTCTTTCCAATTGTGCTTAAAATAGTAGCATTTAAAGTAAACTCAATTTCAGGTAACACTTCAACCCAATTTCTCTTAAGTGTGTCTCTTAATGATTTACTGATAAAATCTCGTATTGTTCGAAATTGTCTTTCAATCAAACCAATAGTATTACGATGATAAGGGCTTGAAAATTGTAGCTGTATATTTTGATTCTTTGTCAACTCTTTTATCAAGTTAGACTCAAATGTTTTGTCACAATCAACATGAATAATTCTTGGTGCCCCATATTTTAATATCCAGAATTTTATATTAGTATTTACTGTAGTTTTTTCGTCTTGCTTTGCTACTACTGTTAACGAAAAGTATCGACTACACATATCTATAACTCCCAAAATATATTTCTTTCCGTGAATGTTCGTCTGTAAAGGTCCACAAAAATCTATCGCTATAACCTCAAACGGTTCCACAACTTCTGTTTTTACAATTATTTATTTTGTTTTTGTTGTCAAAGTTTTTCATTTCTGACATATTTCACAAATTTGTATATATTGAGTCGCGATTGAATTTAATTCCTACATATCGAATTTAACTTTTAAATTATCGATTACATTCTTACATCCAGCGTGACACAGCATTTTGTGCATGTTTTTGAAAAATTCTATTCTATTTTCTTTTGGAATTCAAATTTTATTTTCTCTTGTTATAATTACATCTTCGTCGATTTTAAATCTTGTAGTCTCGATTTTATTAATTGCTTTTCTCATCTGTTCTATCTCTTCATTAACTTTTTGCCATTGAAATTCTTGTTTAGTAGCTGTAATTGAGAACAATCTGGTTTTTACTTTCTGAGTCTTTGCATCTTTAAAAATTTCGTTTTTGATATTAATGTCCATATCTAAACTACTCAAGGAGTTTATCCATGTCTGAAATCGTGCCGTTATAGGTTTTTTAGTTGTCATCATAAATGTTATATTCTTGTGGTCCGTTCTTAACTGTAATCGCTTACCGTAACGATAATGCTTAAAATGCTGTGCAAAGTAGTAAATTGCTAGAAGTTCCTTTTTCGTGATACTGTATCCTATTTGATGTTTACTCATCGTATGAGAACTAAAGGCAATAAGACGTTCATTACCTAGATCCTCAATTTGTGACAGAACAGCTCCTATGGTGTTGAAACTGGCATCCGTATCCAAAATAAATTCTTTCTTATAATCAGGATATATTAGAACTGATGTAGTTGATAGTGCTTTCTTCAATTTCTGAAAACTTTCTTGACATTTTTGTGACCAAACTAATTTGTCTTTATTGTTTCCGCACATCAATTCTAATATTCATGCTAATTTTAAATAATTATTTGTAAATTTTCTGTAATAATTGCAAAGTCCTAAGAAACTCCTCAATTGTTTTAAACATTTTTGTCTTTGAAACCCTTTTATTACTTCGATGTTAGCTTCATCGTCTTTAACACCTTCACAAGTTATAATGTCACCAAGAAATTTTGTCTCTTTCACCAAAAATTTGCATTTTCAGGATTTATTTTCAATCCTACTTCTTTTAGTTTTTCTAATATTTCATTTATTCTTTTCATATGATTTTCTTTGTCTTTTGAGAATATTAAAATATCATCTAAATACACTAGCAATTTTCCATAATAATTTTCTAAAACCATATTCATTTATTTTTGGAATTTAGCTGGAGCAGCCGCAATTCCGAATGTCATTAAAGCAATGTCTATTAAAGCAAAACTGTCCAGATTTTGTTGAGAACGCTGTCTTTTCTTGCGAATTTGCTGTCAATTCAACCTGATAATACGCACTTCCCAGATCAATGGTGATAAAGTACATTGATTCGTTTAATGAATGTAACATCTGTTCGATATTAGGCATTCGGAAGATTTTTCTTTCCGTCATTTTATTTAAACTTCTAAATTCTAAACACAATAGATTCTATTGAATAGAATATCATTTTTCCTTCTTCCAGATACATAATAACCGAGTATTCCATGATAAATCACACTTCCTAATTATGCCATTTTCCAAATTTTCAATAGATTCTTCAATCTTTTCTTCTATGTGAGCTGGTTGCCTTCTTGGGTTCAAATGGATTGGTCCTTCAACAGTTTTAATATCATGTTTTAATAGATTGGTTTTGCTTATATCCCACTTATATATCATAAACACTTCGGCTTTTTTTTAATTACTACATAAAGCTTGTTGTCACCCCTTAATCCTACTAATTCTGTTGTTCTTTTAAATCGAAGTTCATCGTTCGTTCTTTTCCCAGATTTAGCTTCAATGTTGCATATTTATATATTATTATTATATTCGGTTACATTTGCGTTGTTATTTCCTATAACTTTCATTAATTTTATGTCAAACCTACGTAATAAATCTATTCCTCCAATAATCGATGGAGATACATTTGCAACTACTACAAAAACAATATTATCTTCTCTATTTCCTATATTTATTCTAAGATTGATTCTTCCCAAAATTTTTAATTGACTACCATTTATATACCAAATTTCCGATCTCTTTTATAATCAAACTATCCAACACATTCATTCTTGCCCCTTGTTGGAGCGCCACTAGGTCGATACTAATTTTAACAGATGTCTAGAGGAGGAAGGTCTATTACTCAAATTACAACGTCGACTTGCCGAACCCTAGTTGCAATCCACACGATTGTTCTCACGCCATGGCAACCATGATCTGCATCATATTGGTCCTGTACCATAGCGACGAAATATAGTGAAACAGGTGAGCCCCCGAGTTAGGACTACTCTTTCACTATATTCCGACATATCCCTTTCTGACTGCTGATAGAAGGTG
>CAUHTR010001043.1:0-14929 GCA_959609185.1 Schmidtea polychroa | reverse complement strand
GAGACTCGTCTGGGTTCTTCAAATCTCCTTGACATATACACATCTATAAACATCAATACATAAATATACATCACCGAACTTTTCAACATAATTGGTGTCAGAAGCAAAGCAAACACAACACGACACTCGCATTCGGCTTTTTTTTCAATCACGAAACCTTTCAGTATAGTTATTATAGAACTATAAAGGCTAGTGACACTGTTGGCCGAACACAGTAGGCCATATCCTTCAAATAAACTATTATTTTTTTTGTATTATTGTTTTACCTTTACCCTGTAGTTGCTGATTTAATTGGTTTAATTTTTCAGTAACATCACAGAAAAAAGCAAGATCGAGAAGCCATTCTTGATCATTTAATTGCGGATATGAATCACCTTTAGATTGTAAATACGAGGTTATTTGTGGCAGAAGTTCTCTAAATCTTGCTAAAAATGTAGCACGACTTAACCATCTTACATCAGTATGAAGTAACAGTTCATTGTGTTCTTCACCGCATTCATTCAGCAAAGCGCGAAACTGACGACGTGACAAACTTTTAGATCTTATGGAATTTACAATTTTAAATGCAACATCCATAACATGATTGATTTTCACACTTTTGAACATAATATTTGAGTATGTATCATACAATGATAGTCAATAAAATTTGGAATGTCATCATCACCTTTACACAAAGCAACGAAGCCACTTTTGTTGCCTATCATTGCTGGAGCCCCGTCAGTGGTTATTGATACCAACTTGCAGATTGGAAAATTTGTTCGTGCAATATAATTTTTAAATAAATCAAAGATATCTTGACCTCTTGTGCGATCATGCATTGGAATAATAGTTAATAATTCTTCTGTAACCAACATATCATCGAAAACCATTCGAATAAAAACACATAATTGTGCAGTACCGATATAGTCCGTAGATTCGCCAAACTGCAGTGATAATACAACGCATTTATTAATGTTTTCATGTAAAATGTCTTCAAGATTTCGGCTCATTCCTTCTGTTCTACACATAACTGTATTTCGCGATAACGACATATTTTTGATTGATGTCATTATTTCAGATTTATTTTTAAAATTCTGAAACAATTCTTCTCTAGCTTTAATGAATGCCTCTTTCCATATTTCCCCATCTTGAAACGGTTTGTTGTGTTTAATCAAAGTTTCAGCAACTTTGAATGAAGCAATCGTAGCTGTCTTCGAATTTGTATTGTATTTTAAAAAACTATTTTGTTGTGCAGTTATTTGTGCCTTCAGTTGTTGCACTTTTGTTTTTCTTAACGCAGTGCCACGTGGATAATCTTCTTCGTAATTTTTATGATTTATTAGATAATGTCTTTTAACGATTTCTTTCTTAGACAAAGCTACTGTTGCGTTGCAAATAAAACAGATACATTTATCTTTCATCATAGTAAAGAAATAATCTTCTTCCCATCTACTGTGATAATGATACGTTTTTTTCGGCTTGTACTTGGATTATTCATTCTAAAATAATAGGGTCAAATATTATTTTAGAATTTACCTACTAAAGATTACGGAATATTTAAAACAATAACTAACATACTTACTTCTGTTCGCTATCACTGACTGTAACTTTACTATCTAACTCTAACACACACTGATACTGATATGCGCCCTGTCTATGTTCGCTACAGAGAAAAAGCAAGTCGAGACATACGGCCACACAGCTACCAACTAGCGCCGACAGAGTGCGTTCAGTATTACTACATTGTTTATCTTATCAGGATAAATATAAACAGTATGTGTATGTTTCACAAATAATTTATTATTGTAAGATTAAATTATAGAATTAAGAATTTCAAACATTTATTTAAGTTAGAACAAATTGTTCAACTTTCGCTTCTTGGGCTACTTTTAAAGCCTTTGCGGTCGACCGGTCGACCGCGGTCGACTTGTTGGCCATCCCTGCTGTAGATGATGATTGGACGGAAATACACTATCGGCATCCGCGATCGGTATATTAACTTTCTTCTTGGTAACTGTTGCATGCACGTAAACTTTGGCAGCGCCTCTGATTGTTATTTGATTAATATTCTCTGCGATCAACTTTCCTTTATTAGGTTGTTGCGGCAGTGCTTGCTTCTAGCCAATCAATTTTGAACTTCCTTCGCTTGTGTGGGCGCGATCCACGTTCCTTCAAATTGATCAATTTTTCTCTTAAACAGGCCTATTTGACCATTAGGGTTTTAACGATGGCATTTTTGTCGGCACAGGGGTAACATGGCTTGAGCGTCGTTGTTGTAGAAGGTTTCCGGACATTTTCTACAAAATTAAGAATGTAATATCAAACCACACACTGTAAACAGATGACTAGAAAAATGTGGTAAGAGAATGTATTCCGTCAAGATCACGATACCTGGAAATTAAACTAGAGAAATCATAGAGCGACACACTGTTGACGACATGGTTCGAACATTTTAATGAAAAATATTAAATAATTTAAGTCATAATTAGTTACCTATTTTAAAATCAAATCAAAGCTTTAATTGTTTAATAAATTAATTAAAATTAGGGTTATTAAAAACGGATTTCATACGAAACCGGTAACCGTTTCTGAAAACCCGGTTTGAAACCGGTCATCGTTTTGACTATACTCTAGGGCATACTGCATAGCAAACTAGACTTTTGATCCGAGAATCGGTTTCTGGCGGATTTCTACCAGAACCCTAAACCGCTTAATTGCTGGTCTGTATCAGGCCTATCGGCAGTCGGCACAAACGCGAGGCTGGAATTATTAATAATATCAATTTAAAATGCCCGAAATGTCATTAATTTGACATAGCATTGAAGATATCTAAATCAGAAGTTTTCAATTCATGATCGGCGGTGGCTAAATCGTACAATAAAAATTGTTCAGTATATCGCAATATCGTAACGCAGATGGTAGAAAGAAAAGTGCAATTATTTCGCAATATCTTATCGTAACATTATCGTTTTTTAACGACATTGAACCAATTGCTGGCACTGCGTATGAGACTTGTACTCGAATAACTTGATTAATTCAGCTGGCCCATCAGGCCATGACTTTGTATTTCTCAAAAATATCGAGAAACATTGACCTAAAGGACTGAAACTAAGAATATACTAATTCGTAATTCATAATTTATAATTCATTATTCATTATTCATTATTCATTATAACTTATAATATGATCGAAATGCGGATGGTACCTCAGCTGTATTGAAATTCGAAAATTGCTATTCATGCGTGTCCGAGTTCGATCTTATCATACGAAATCTTTGTTTAGGTAATTCATTCCAATGTTTCTGTAGAAATTTACGTTTTCCTTATCGGCCATATTCGGAGTGCAGTGTGTGTCTATGTACACTGTAAGACATTGTGATAATGTTATCCTCGAAAAATGTGGGAATATTTCAGATAACTTTGAAAGTTTTGACACTTAATTTTTGATATCGTAGAATGCCTAACAATAATACGAGTGAGACCACATCTACAAAACGAAACAAGTTGAAGTTACGTTACGAAATTGTTTATGGAACGCGCATGGTTGATGTTGTGAACTTGAGAGCAATTTCGTTAAACTTTCTTTCAAACATAATTGTGGAATTCTGTAATGCTGTTCCGGAAGAAGTTGTGGAGGTTGTTTCAGTGAACTTGTTTAAGCATATTGGACAAATATAAATTAATGAACATAAAATAGGGAAGAGCGTGGCCATGGAATGCACTTCCAAGCACTTCCCGTTATTCCACCAAACTTCTACTACTACTAAGGATCAGCGGTAGATCATGTGGTACCACATGTGACTCTGACGCCAGAAAGTGAGGTTCGTGATCGTGTCTCACATGCACCGAATGAACTACAATTCTCGATCAAAGATCCGGGTTCACTCTAAAATTCATCACTGATTAATTTTCAGGGTATTTAAATTGGGTTTGAGTACCAGTCTACCAGAGAAACTTGCCAACTGCTTTAACTGGGGGATTTTTGCATTATAATCTATATGTTCTTGTACTTGTGTGCTGTATGGATCCAAACCGGTGATAATAACTTAAGTACTCTAGCGAACGACCCAGGAATAAATATCAAATCGAAATGTAACTCTTTCGTGTAGGCCTTGCCTGGAAAGAAGTATCCGTTTAATTACATTATTGGTTTTACCACGAAAGCAATCAGCGTGTTAATGAAACAATTGCGAATTTGGATATTGGCTGGTATTGTCAATATGTGGTTTTGAACTTTTAACTTTAAATAGTATCATTTTCATAATTATTATATGGCATTATAATCATTGTTCCTTTTAGGCTGCGCGTAGTGCTCGTTGTGGTAGTGTGGTGCGGGAGAAATTAATTTACTATATTGCTCAGAAAAAAACATTGCGAAAATGGAAATAAGAATAAACAAAGTTTTTTAAAACTAATTGTTTTATAAAACATATAAAAATGGAAAAACTATTACGGCATATAAAATTGAATTGATGTTAGTTATAAGTTTTCATAACTTACGACTTTTGTGAAGTCACATAAATTATTTTTCCTAAGTGATTTGTGAGCAATACTTTTGAAATACAAGATTATATGTGCGCTCTCCCACACAGACACATTTTTTCATTTCAAAAAATCTTGCCCAAAAAGAAAATTTTGCGCTTAGAGGGAACGTTGATATAAATTTCATGATATATTGAATATTTTTTATAATTATTACCTGTTCTTAAACTAATGAATAATATTATTTTTTAAAACAAAACTTAAATATAACATCCGAATGTTTGTTTACTTTGTTTTTTTTCATAATCAAAAGTCTTGCTCTTGCGTTGGAAGCACGCATTTTCTTCTTAAAATTCCTCCAACAAAATTCTACGACAATAATCACAAATCCTCATCAAGAACGTGAAATTTATATTCACAACTCACAAGTTATTGTATAAAAAAATCAAAGTGTCCACGTGATCTGGATCAAGTCTTGAACGAAGTTTCGTCACCAAGCGGCCGGCTGCAGAAAACTGACGCTCTGACTGAGTAGAAGTGGCAGGAATAGACAGGAATTTTCGAGCAATCGCCGCTGTTCGGGGATAGTGACCTTCATTGGCCTTCCACCACTGTAATGCATCTTTATTTTCTTCCTCTGTGTGCATTAAATACCGTTCAAACTCTGGCGGCTTTGCAGCAATTTCGTTATTTTCCGAGAGAAATCTCAATGTCGCAGCACGTGGATCAAGCTGTAAACGTTTGGCTGCTGCGTTGTCTGATTCTGCTGACCAGCTTAAAGGTTCCAGCTGTGCATTGTCTGATATTGCAACATCTTCTGCTATGACGAGCTGCTGAACGTTTTCATATGCAGCCCGGCGAAAATCTTCAGGAAACATGGCCATGCATTTAGTTGCTGGATCCAAAACAGTTGCAATGATGAATGGATTAAATGCGGATTCAATTTTACTCAGGCCAAATCGATCATCTATACTCGCCCGCATTGCAGATTTGAACGTTGCAATCGTTTCCGAATCTCCTTCTTTGACAGCCATATGTACATTGATCAACTTGAAAAGCAGCGGAAATACTAATGACAAGGATGGCGTTTTTTCAGCCGACATCAGAGCGGTAACCACATGAAGAGGCTTCAAAACGGGTACTAGTTCACACATGAGATTCCACTGGGTGTCCTTAAGTTCCACTGCTCGTGCATCAGATAGTCTCGTTAGTGCGGTGTCTGATAGTATGGCCACGACTGGCCAACGAAGTTTAACTAGCCGTGAAAACATGTGGTAGACCGAATTCCAACGGGTCTTAACGTGCTGAATTAGATTTAGCGGCTGTGCCAGCTCATTTCCGTTATCGTCTTTTATATTCATTGCCAGCTGCCTTTTCTCCAATTCGATAGTGGCTAGAGCACTATGAGAAAAATGACCAACAAGCCTACTAGCGGCACAAACACAATTTGAAATGGAGGAATTTGTTACTTTGTTAATCCCCATTGCTGCAATCACACACAGATGCAACTTATGAGCGGCACATCCTACATCAATCCAACTGTTAATCTTGGCCACCTCTTTCATATTGGAGGCTCCATCATGGACAACTGAAATGAGTTTTTTTTCAATTCCCCATTCCACTGCAGCCTCTAGCAACCATTTCGCAATATTTGTTTGGGTGTGTCGTTCGGTCATAACACAGTTCTCCAAGGTCACTGTTTTTAATGCCCCAGTCGATCGTTATATATGACGCTGTAAAGCTAATGTATGGACAATTAGTTATGCTCGTCCAAATATCTGTTGTAGCAGACACAGCCGTTGCATTCGCCAAATCGTCTTTAACAGTGTGGGCCACTCCAGACTTCAAAATGTCCAACCTGGTAGTAATGGTTTGGCGACAAGGTACTTTGTAGTTGGGCTCCAAAAAATTCACAAATTCACGAAATTCTTCACTTTCCACTAAAGCCAGAGGCAACATGTTTCCTATAATAAATTTCGTCAGAAGTTGTGTGATTTTTTCTTGGCGTGTATCTGTACATAATCGCTGTGGCCCAATTCCAAAGATGTTCAATTTTGATTGCACCGCATGCGCCCTCCCGGTGTTCATTACTTCGGCATGTTTCGATTGTATGTGGTGCTTCATGGAACTTGTGCTCCCGCCTGTTTGAGATAGTTCACTTTTGCATATTTTGCACATGACTTTTCCGGTTGATAGTTTTTGCATGTTCTCCCATACTGCGGATTCGTTTGCTCGCTTCATGGCAGAATTTAAAGTATATTTAAGAATAAATAAAAATCAATTTTTCAATAGAAATGGATTTGTTTTCTTTTCTTAATTAGAAAATTTTTACCTAAAAGTTGCTTTTAAACTGTACCATAACATTTAAATTAAAGACAACAATTGAACAATCTTTGTGTAACACGTGTATTTATCATTTCAGGAAATAAATAGCGGTAAACACTATCAGTGTTACGAGCTGTGTTTAGAGAAAACCCCGGAAATTTACAAAAAACATAAGTAGTTATTCAGTATCCATGTTATGAAAACATTACAATATTTAGTGTTAATACTGTTAAGATTGTTAGGATTGTTAAGATGTAGGGTGACACGGTGGACAACCGGTTGGGCGTTGGATTCGTAAACGTGAGATATTGTATTTCGCGGGTTCTAACCCAGCCTTGTGCTGTTCTACTAAAAGGCTATCGTGTTCAGGACTTACCCGAGCTTTGATCCCTCGAAGTATGGTCGTAAACTGGGTACTAGATAGTAGTTAGAGCCGTCAGTGCAGCCAGCAGGACTACCCGGCCTTGTAATTAGTGCTTGTAGACGCGAATATAAAAATCGTATATACCTGCATGTGTGGCGCCTCTAGCGAGTGTGATAAACATGAACTAGTTTGGATAGCCTTGCGAACAATCGAGTAACAATTACATCTGCATGCTTTGGGACTTTGACGAAGTGCATGTAAATATCCTGTTATACTAATAATAGAAGGTTTAGATAGAAACACTTGAAATTGCGAAATGTCATATATTTTAACAAATTACGATTAGTACCAATTTGACAAAAAATTTACTCAGATACGCAGACGAGTATACAGCCTAAAACATAGATCTAGTAAAACCACGTGGCAGTGATAGTACTAGAAATATGGGGTGAATTCCCTGAAGGCATTAATGTATTGTTCGTAAATAGAAAGAAAACGATCATTGTTCGTTAAGCCGAGTGACGCCACTGGCGATTAAAGGTCACTCAAAAAATGTCATACGCGGAATTTGAAAGTGCGAAATCAACAAAAGGTCAAATGCATAAATTCATCATGTCAATGTCAACGTCAGGTTTTTCTTGTATTTATTATTTTGTTAACCGATTTCCGGATCAAACTCAGAATGCAATAGTGTGTGCTACAAATTTGGGGAAACGGTTTCCGGTTCGTAAATAAGAAAACCGGAAACCGGTTAACCGTTGCTCGTTTAACATCCCTAATTAAAATCACTGTGTCAGATTATTTCTAATAAACTCGTGAATAAAATTCTGCAATTAACTATGTGAGAGTTATCTTGTGGTATCGATAAGAGTGATTTGAACTCAATACGCTTGCGTTAGCATTCACCCCAATTAATTTTGTCTCCTGGCATTGGTTTTATTTCTGGCGTCACTGTATTTCTCTACGTTATTCTTATCTGTGCTGACGATTTCTATACATTCTATAAATTGGCCATGTGTTTGGCGCGAATGTTCTCACTCAATTTCCATGAGAATCAATTTTTACCTTACCCAACTGAGTTGTAGAATAAATCCATTATAATAGTAGAATAAATCCAGAATAAATCCATGTAGAATAAATCCATATTAGAAGCTGCTAACACATCTTCTAAATTATTTTTTAAATCCGGTTCAAAAGTTAACGACATAATTCCAAGTATTTATTATATCACATATTGTATAATTTTAAACAGATTTTCAGCGTTGAATAAAATATTTTCAAAACCATTTATCAAAATATTTCAATATTTAAAACATATTTATTTAAAAATTTTTCATTAATAAAACTTTTTTTTTAAAATGCTATTTTAATTTTTAATTCAAAAATGTCAACTTAAAAAATCCAATTTAAAAATTATTTTTAAATTATTTTATTTAAAAGTTATTTTAATAGTCAATTATTTACAATTTAAAATTATTTTGATAAATCATTGAAATATTTAACTCTCAGTTGAAAACACCTCATATCCCTCTTCTTTAAGAAATTTCTTCATCTTTTCAACATTTCTTTGAAGCATTTTCCCACTTTGGTCTTGTAGCAGATATCGGCGATCATAAATCTTCTGCATTATTCTGTATGGCCCTTCGTATCTTTTTTTGCTTTCGTTCTTGATTCTACTTTTACCAGAACCTCATCTCCAATATTGAATGATCTCTTTGTCTGCGTTGTTTCTCTTGTATCTTCTTTTTGTGAAATTGTTCTCGAGCTATTTTTCTTCCAAAAATTACTTCTGCGGGACTTCGCCCAATTGATTTCTGAAACGTTGCATTCATGGTAAATTCAATCTTTGTTATGATCTCTGCCAAAATCAGTTCTACCTTTTTCTTTTAATGATGCATTTATATAATCTTTTATTGTCCTGAATTGACGTTCTATCACACCATTTGTATTACGGTGATATGGACTTGAAAAGCATAGTGTAATTCCCATTGATTTTGTAAACTCTTTCATCGTCTTAGATTCAAATACTTTTCCACAATCTGTGTGAATTTCCTTTGGTGCTTCAAATCTAAGAATCCATTTTTGTAGTATTGTTTCCTTCACAGTTTCTTCATCCTGTTTAGCGACAGCAGTCAGAGAGATATATCTGCTAAATTGATCAATCATTGCGACTATATATCTTTTCTTTCTTAATGTTTCCTGCAATGGGTCACATATATCAATGTACACTTTTTCCCACGGCTTCTCTGCTGTCAGCTTTATTGTCTCTTCCTTCATCTTTGTTGTCACAACTTTCGTTCTTTGACATGCCTCGCATTGTCCAATTGTTTCTTTAACTGATTCTTTTATGTCTCCCATATCGTAATTGTCCGCTAAATATTTTGTCACCTTTTCTGCTCCTGCATGTGATAGCAAAATATGCATACTCTTTATCATTTCTTGTCTTTTTTCTCTAGGTATCCATATCTTACCCTCTATAGTTTTCACCACGTTGTCTACCAGCATAAATTTCCAACTTGAACCCTGTGCAATTTCCTTTTTTATTTGTTCTATTTCTGTATTATCTTTTTGCCACTTATTATCTTCAGTTTTTTTCCATCGTGTTTATTCTTCGGGTTTTCATTCTTTCCACTTTCGCGTCTTCGTGTGCCAATAAACATTGTGTGCATGTTCCTTGACAAAATATCTGCATTTGCATGATCAGTACCTTTTCTAATTTAGAGAAAAGAAATAAAAAATATTTTAGGGTGATACCCATCGGGAATCTACCAAATTTGTATAACGCTATAATTAATTTCAATATTTTGGGATTTGAGTTTTATTTTTTTGATTACTGAGCACGATGAGTCGCAATGAGATTTAGTTCTATCGACAAACATTTAAATATATCAATAATTTGGTTTTAAAACATTACAAAAGCTCTTTTTTTGTAAAAGATTTACCTTCACCAAAGTCACTGCTGATAAGGTTTCTATGTTGAATTTTGATTTGTCGGAACTCCAGAAATCATTAATAAGCACAACAAATTTTTTATAGTTATATGCTTAACTTTAAAATATTTTATTTATTAAAAACTTGACAATGAATCAGTAAATATATAAAAAAACATCGATAATTCATATTCAAGCTTTTTAATAAATACAATGTCAATTGAAAAGAAATCAGTGGTGAAAATTGAAAAAAGTTTTTATAATATTTGTTTATTTCTATCAAACGAAAGTTAATTTCTTTTTTATTTTAATTCATTTCATATAATGTTTCCGTGCAACAATTGATGTTGCAACAATTACTCACCTAACTTCATCAAAGAGTTCATTTTCAATAAAAATTTCGTTATTTTCTACAACATGTTTCAAAATAATGCTTTCAAAATCTCTTCCTAAACCAATTTATGTTTTATTTATTTCGTCATTCTCTTTGAAAATCCATATAATCAATCATATAATAATTGATTTTCACAACATTATCTAAAACAATACTAGAAGTGCATCATGAAAAGTAATACTTAAGCAATACCGAATATCAAAAAGAAATACTGTATATAGGAAATTAGTACACGTCTACTCATCTAATCTTAACGTTTAATTATAACAAACTTTTTCTTAACACATTGACCGTCAAAATATAATTTTTTTCTCTATGCCAAAGGAAATTGTAAATTTTAAATAATTTTTTATGAGAAGCTACTACATTTTCAATGAAAACTATTATTCTTCATTCGTCAGATGTTACTACTACAGTAGGCTATTACATATACGCCTATATAATGATTACCAAAAAGCCAGGGTTTATATTATAACAATGAGTTGAAATACGAGTTACTTCGTACCTGGCGGTGAATGTGTTAACTCATGTTTCCCTTACTATCAACTTTTTAATATATCTATTTAGATTTTGTTCTATTTCAAAAATATTTTTTATTTTTACAATACTAACCAAATTGTAGTAAGATGTAACAATTTTTTCTGAAGAGTTTATTAATTAATTTTAACTTCCTAAAATGGAACGATAGTGCTAATGAATAATTTAACGATTGTAAGTATTGGAAATCAAAATATAACAAAATGTATTTCATAAACCAAATGAAATAAAGACTTTACAAAATAATATTTCATTTAAATTGTAATTGTTATAATTTAATATAACCAAAAAACTTCAAGCATAAATTTAATAGGACCGGTATAACGAAAGCGCCGATTGATACTGAAATGAAATAATAATAGATACAAATGTTAATAGACATTTTTCATTTGAAAATCCTAAATAATCTTTCCTTTTATTCCCTAGTCGAATTTATAATCCTCATTTATAGGTAATTTTACAAATCCAATGGGATAAAAATTAAAATTCCCTTTTATATTTTGATATTTCTAAACATCATTTTAATTTCTCTTTTCTGTTTTTCATTTAACTAAATAAAAGAATATTTTACCAAAAAATTAGTCTTAAATGACGGTACGTTTAGCCACAAATTAAGATTTAATACAATACATAATTAATTTATATATGGGATAAATAAATACACTTACTTGAAATAAAGACAAATACTAAGGATATTGGCATAAATTATAGGACTTTAATAAAGAAATACAGAAAAATAAAATACATAAAAATATACTGTACGCAACAACCCTATAATAAAAAATACACACATAAGGAAAAAGATTATGGGCAGCAATAATTTATTATAAGATTTTTTAATTATATAAATATGCAATTGGAGGAATTTTTAGGACTTTATACCATTCCTACTTTTCCATGAGTAGTAGAGAAGCAAAATGGAACAATGCAAATTATAATTTATTTACAAAAATTATGAAAATGTTGATAGGTTACAGGAATATATGAAAAGTATCGAAAAACGTAATTTATAATTGAAAAGTGGGCCATCGAAAATTTGGTTCAAGAATCATTTTTAAAAGAATTTGTGACCCCCTAAATTAATTTATTAATATTTATTTTGCTTTCATGATTTTTTGTTCGAATAGGTATATCAATATGAAAAACTATAATAATGTATAATAAAGAATGTTTTTGGACATGATTTGAAGTATTGATAAAAAAAGACTATATATTTTTCTCGATTAAGTCTAATAATAAATATTCAATGAAAAGTACAACTTTTACCATTAAAAATTTTAAAATGATTACAATTAGAAACATAAAAATTCAAAAGATAAAATTAACTTTACAAATAATTTATTTCAAATTAAAAATGTCCGAGTGTCATGCTTTACGAATTGAAAATATTTTTAGAATAACTTCAAAAATGTATTTAAATGACAATATAATAAATCTTACCGTTTTCAAAAATAAATCATAAATGTAATAAAATTCATAAGATACATGAATTTTTAATTTTAATAAAAATAATATTAATATAAAATGATTAAAAATATTTTTATAAATTTTAGATATATNAGTAGTTATTCAGTATCCATGTTATGAAAACATTACAATATTTAGTGTTAATACTGTTAAGATTGTTAGGATTGTTAAGATGTAGGGTGACACGGTGGACAACCGGTTGGGCGTTGGATTCGTAAACGTGAGATATTGTATTTCGCGGGTTCTAACCCAGCCTTGTGCTGTTCTACTAAAAGGCTATCGTGTTCAGGACTTACCCGAGCTTTGATCCCTCGAAGTATGGTCGTAAACTGGGTACTAGATAGTAGTTAGAGCCGTCAGTGCAGCCAGCAGGACTACCCGGCCTTGTAATTAGTGCTTGTAGACGCGAATATAAAAATCGTATATACCTGCATGTGTGGCGCCTCTAGCGAGTGTGATAAACATGAACTAGTTTGGATAGCCTTGCGAACAATCGAGTAACAATTACATCTGCATGCTTTGGGACTTTGACGAAGTGCATGTAAATATCCTGTTATACTAATAATAGAAGGTTTAGATAGAAACACTTGAAATTGCGAAATGTCATATATTTTAACAAATTACGATTAGTACCAATTTGACAAAAAATTTACTCAGATACGCAGACGAGTATACAGCCTAAAACATAGATCTAGTAAAACCACGTGGCAGTGATAGTACTAGAAATATGGGGTGAATTCCCTGAAGGCATTAATGTATTGTTCGTAAATAGAAAGAAAACGATCATTGTTCGTTAAGCCGAGTGACGCCACTGGCGATTAAAGGTCACTCAAAAAATGTCATACGCGGAATTTGAAAGTGCGAAATCAACAAAAGGTCAAATGCATAAATTCATCATGTCAATGTCAACGTCAGGTTTTTCTTGTATTTATTATTTTGTTAACCGATTTCCGGATCAAACTCAGAATGCAATAGTGTGTGCTACAAATTTGGGGAAACGGTTTCCGGTTCGTAAATAAGAAAACCGGAAACCGGTTAACCGTTGCTCGTTTAACATCCCTAATTAAAATCACTGTGTCAGATTATTTCTAATAAACTCGTGAATAAAATTCTGCAATTAACTATGTGAGAGTTATCTTGTGGTATCGATAAGAGTGATTTGAACTCAATACGCTTGCGTTAGCATTCACCCCAATTAATTTTGTCTCCTGGCATTGGTTTTATTTCTGGCGTCACTGTATTTCTCTACGTTATTCTTATCTGTGCTGACGATTTCTATACATTCTATAAATTGGCCATGTGTTTGGCGCGAATGTTCTCACTCAATTTCCATGAGAATCAATTTTTACCTTACCCAACTGAGTTGTAGAATAAATCCATTATAATAGTAGAATAAATCCAGAATAAATCCATGTAGAATAAATCCATATTAGAAGCTGCTAACACATCTTCTAAATTATTTTTTAAATCCGGTTCAAAAGTTAACGACATAATTCCAAGTATTTATTATATCACATATTGTATAATTTTAAACAGATTTTCAGCGTTGAATAAAATATTTTCAAAACCATTTATCAAAATATTTCAATATTTAAAACATATTTATTTAAAAATTTTTCATTAATAAAACTTTTTTTTTAAAATGCTATTTTAATTTTTAATTCAAAAATGTCAACTTAAAAAATCCAATTTAAAAATTATTTTTAAATTATTTTATTTAAAAGTTATTTTAATAGTCAATTATTTACAATTTAAAATTATTTTGATAAATCATTGAAATATTTAACTCTCAGTTGAAAACACCTCATATCCCTCTTCTTTAAGAAATTTCTTCATCTTTTCAACATTTCTTTGAAGCATTTTCCCACTTTGGTCTTGTAGCAGATATCGGCGATCATAAATCTTCTGCATTATTCTGTATGGCCCTTCGTATCTTTTTTTGCTTTCGTTCTTGATTCTACTTTTACCAGAACCTCATCTCCAATATTGAATGATCTCTTTGTCTGCGTTGTTTCTCTTGTATCTTCTTTTTGTGAAATTGTTCTCGAGCTATTTTTCTTCCAAAAATTACTTCTGCGGGACTTCGCCCAATTGATTTCTGAAACGTTGCATTCATGGTAAATTCAATCTTTGTTATGATCTCTGCCAAAATCAGTTCTACCTTTTTCTTTTAATGATGCATTTATATAATCTTTTATTGTCCTGAATTGACGTTCTATCACACCATTTGTATTACGGTGATATGGACTTGAAAAGCATAGTGTAATTCCCATTGATTTTGTAAACTCTTTCATCGTCTTAGATTCAAATACTTTTCCACAATCTGTGTGAATTTCCTTTGGTGCTTCAAATCTAAGAATCCATTTTTGTAGTATTGTTTCCTTCACAGTTTCTTCATCCTGTTTAGCGACAGCAGTCAGAGAGATATATCTGCTAAATTGATCAATCATTG
>CAUHTR010001042.1:0-39662 GCA_959609185.1 Schmidtea polychroa | reverse complement strand
ATAACGTTTAATTTTAAAATATTTTCACTCTCTGCCTTCAGTTTTTCAGTGTTATCAAAAAAAGTTGTGAAAATAGTATAATTTTCAATATTTTGCAAGAAAAATCAGAAAATTTATCGTAAAATTACTTAATAAGACTGTTAAAGGTGTAAGTTACTTTTTTTGAATTCTTGCTGATAGAAAAAATTATATTCTTCTATCAGCACGAATTCAAAAATACGCAAAACCACATGGAGTAATAAATCAGACTGATGATCAAGAGACTAAAAGTATAGTCTAAAACTAAAATAACATCATTTTAAATCACATAAAATATTGCACAATTTGTGCAGAATAAATTTTTTCATTTTTTTCACCGGACAAACATTTTAAGATACTAATTTTTACAGTAGACCTAATGGTGAAAATATTTAGAAAATTCACAAAATCGTTAAATTTTAAAATTTTAGAGGTTAATCAACCTTTCTCCATTCTGATAGGTGACCAAATTGAAAATTTTCTAAAAAGTTAATTATAATACCTTCAATCGATCTGAAATTTTGAAATGCATTGTTCTCGAAGACGAATCTATCTGCCAAATTTCAACTCGATCCGATCATAGGAATTGGATTAATTTGTCGTCGTAAGAATTTCGTGCCTCATACAAACATTCAAATATACATACAAAGTGAAGTTAATAGAGAGTAAAATTAGATGCCTATCTTATCGTAGGATGTTTTAAGATTGAAATATAAAAGATTAAATAGTAGAAAATGAAAAAAAGTTAAATGTATAGCAAGATGAAATAAAAGAAGTGGAGCTATTTTTCTGTTGAAAGAGTTGTTTTCCTGTAAAGTCGGGACAGATAGAATTCTTGTGGAAAATTGACAAAAAATAAATGAATTTAATTTACAAATCGAGACAATTGAAAATTATAAATAAAATATTTTATTTTTTGGTCACATTTAACCTGTTTTCTTTTGTTTATGATATTTCATTTATTTTCATTTTGACTAAAAATCAAAAATTCATTTTATGCAACACAGATTTTCAGCTTTGCCTTTATCAAATATGAAAAATTATTATAAAATTAGAAAAATTTCATAAAAAATTATTTATATACAAAAGATAAAATTAATAACCAGGAAAAAATATGAGATGCCGTGACTGATTTCAATAAACTGTGTATAGCATTCAACCAAAATAGACACTACAATAAAAAACATTTTAATAATAGTAATAAATATACGTAAATAATTTATCCAAACACGACTTTTATGTTATTTTCTGAGACAAGTAAGAAACACTCCCAAAGTGAAATAAAATTTATTACTCTTTACTAAGCTTTTTTTCAGATAAAAAATATTTTAAAACTCATCTAAACCAGTGGCTTATAACGGAAAAACAAATAAAAGCATTTAACAACGCTCAAAAAAATTTTCAATTCATTTGTCATGTAATGTTTCATAAAAGAACACTAAAAATTTGTTTGTATGTATAAATTATTGTTCTCTATTTAAATATCTAAATAGAGAAAATCTAAATATCTAAATATGAAATGTACAATAAATGACAACAAGGAATATTGCACCTTACAATCTTCACAAATTACTGATTCGGTAACACTTTTTATTACCTATTTTGCACTGAGCTTATCTGGTGTTATTGAAGAATTGAATAGATTAATATATATTCTTTATTTTTCCTAGTTTTCAAAACGTGGTCTTGTAGCACCTACTTAAGCTATATGCTTATTTATTCTGTTAAGACTATTTTTCTCTAAAATCCAAAAATTCCTTTCACTCCAATGTGTACACAATATTGGGTTGATAACAAAATCGTTCATTTGGCATTATTTTCAATTTAAATCGCGTTACCGCATTTTATAATATATTTTTTTTCTAGTTTTTACTCTGGTTGCAAGTAAAGGTTATTTACAATGACATAATGACAATAGGTATATTATTAATTGGTAAGTTTGGTAGGAAATAATTCTGAAAGAAATTTAAAAATATATAAAAGAAATTTTTATCGTGATAATCATGTTTAAAATTTAAGATGACTGAACTAAAAATAAAATTCCGATATTTGATACTGTTTTATAACCGAAAGATTAAAAACTCTGTTGATGCTCAAAGACAAATTTGTGTAGTCTTCGAAAAAGCTTTCCATTTGTTCGAATGACTCAAAGATCAAATGCCAAATTTTGCGGTAGAAATTTCTCCTTAAAAGATTCAATACAAGGTTTGCTTCTGAAAAAAATGATGTTGTGAATTAGGTGTGATTGGAAAGAAAATATTCATTACGAGTTTTTGATGAACATAAAAACCATCAACTCAAATAATTATTGTTTCCAAATGGATAATTTGAAGACATCCAAACACAAAGGAAACAGTAATATTGCCACCAAGAAAATGCTAGACAATATTTAGCCACCAACCAGAAGTCAATGGAATTCGCTGCTATTTTGATCATTCCGAAAAAATTTGAAATTTTTTAAAAACATCGAAGCAAACCTGTTACAATTCTATGCGAGAGGTATTATAAAGTTACTTGAAAGATGGGGCAAAGTGATAAGAAACAATGGAACACACATAACTAAATAAAATCGTATAAATAAAATGTAAACTTAAAAAACGAACAAACTTTTGATTAACCCAATAAATCGATCCTCACTTTTTCAGAAAAATTCATTTTAAAATCTTTTACTCTCTTCTTCCGCTCTGCTTGTGTGTAGTTAACTCATATTTTATTATTTTATTTTCTCATTTGCTTCTCCGATCAATAGTTAACTGTTTTATTGTAGTTAATTAATTAACATAATGGCTAATATAAGTGACCGATTCTAAAATCTGATCTTTAAGTATTATTTTTTTCTTGGTGTTTTAATGGATGAATTAAATTTTTTGGGATTAATTATTGAAAATATTTCACAAAGTTTAAGTAATGTTAATGGGTAATATAAATAATTAATAAATGAGTAATGTTACCTTTTTATATTTATTTAATGTAACAAAATACATACAATGATGCTTCGCATAACTTACTTTTTAATAATAACTTTTTTTTCGCAAAACGTACTTTCGTTCCAGGAGTAAGTATTTTAAAAATTTTAATTCGTTCTGTGGCATAAAATATAGTACTGTAACATAAAACAGATTTGTTTTGAAGGATTTTTAGTCAGACTCAAATTTCAGAGTCTAGCAAAGCTTGCAGGGTCAAGTCTTCTTATTCCATCCTTTGTTTCTTGACTGATGGCTTGGTGAACAAGCTTCCAAGGTTATCTGTTTCTCCCTCTTCTTCAACACATGCCGGAAATAACGGGCAAAAATGTCACTGTAGAGATCCTTGATCCTGTTGGTCTTAGCTGAGTTTGAACAGTGAGTATTGGTAAACTAGTGAACCTCTCACCCATTTGACCAGGATGTACTTGATGGCAGCAGTTGAGATTGGTTAATTTGATTGCTCCTCATTGTCAGGTGAAGCTTCCCTTTCAGTTTCATCATGTTGCTGGACCAGAAGTGCCTGGAGCTCTTCAGTCATCAGATTTTTTTCGTGTTCTTCAATAAAACTTATCCGCCTATTCCTCCTTTACCCCCAATTCCAAATTTCGGGCCATTTCGATGATGTCCTTCGCACTCCCGTGTATTCAACAAGCATCTTCCAGCCTGAATTGAGGGTTCTTTGAAAAACTTCTCCCCAAGCCTTCTGTATGAGTCTGATTGCCAGAAGAATATCAAACATTACTTTCTTGAACACCCGAACAGTCATATCTCCACAAAACTCATATTCTTAAAACACCATATTAAAGAAGGCTCTGGTGTACAATTTTCTAAAGTTGGAAATAACTTGCTGATCTATTAGCTGAAGGATGGGAGTGTGTTTGGATACTGCATCTTGATATAAGGATAGCTTTCCTCCAGAATCACTTTCAGGTCTTTTTGTTGAGAATGACATTGTCCAGTATTAGGAGAGTTTGAAGCGGCAGCTATTTGTCCAGCAAATATTTCTTCATAGCAGGAGTAAAGGCTTCCATCTCTTGGGTCATTCTCTTGAAAACCCTGGGATTATAAACCAGTAGAGGTATGATCTTCGGTACTCTGCTGGCATTGGATAGAAATAGGAGTGTTCTTCATGGTTTTGTGTTCCGGCAATTTCTTTTCCTCTTTGGTAATGAAGGTTCTGTTCGGCCAGTTTCATCTGCATTGATTACTTGTTGCGCGTAGTATCTTTCATCATTTATATATTGTTGAAAGCCAACATAGAACTTCTCTGCTCCTTTTTTGTCCGCACTGTCAGCCGCAACATGCAAAGTGACGCTGTGGATTTTAAGTACCCACCCCTATCTGGCTTTGAATTTCTTCTCATTTTTACTGCTGCTATTTTCAGGAGAATTTTTCTATAAATCGTCATAGATGACTTTGGTTTTATGACAAATGATATCTTGGGTAGAGAATTCACCTTTCATCTGTCTGTTCTTAATCAAAATCACAAACAGCCAGACTTCATGTAATCTTAGTTCATAGTGTTTTTTGTTTTCGTAATAGAGTGAATGTGTCTATTTTCAAATCGTAAGTCATGATTTTTATTAAGTTTCTCTCCTAGGATATAAGAATATCCTGCTTACTGTTCAACAGCTGAATTTTATTTCCAGTTAATAAGTCTTTTTAGTATTGAATCGCATAATTTATATAATTTATACGGCTGGATTTCTAGAACCCTGCATATTTGAAACAGAGATCTAAAGCAGTGGCTAAAGTGTTTCGAAGAAATCGAGAAAGAAGAAGAATTAGGTTAAGTATATCCTAATGAAGATAATGGCGATTTCTGCAAATAAGTGATTACAATTAAGAGTCAGAGCAAGATGCTAATAAAGACATTACTCGGAAGATGGATTTTTCAAGAAAGTGTCTCGTTTTATTTCAGAAAATACAGAACAATTATATGTAAGAAATTACACCCAATTTGAGTAATCAAAATAATGTTCTAGAACCAAAAATACGTAAATCTAGTATATTACGCTGAAGTTCGAGCAAGATATAAAAAGAATTATTGATGACAAAAAAACGAAGCTTTCTTCGCTATTTTATGATGAAAAATGGATAAGTCGCATCGTATTTAGATCACATTTTTTAAAAAGGTAATGAGTTAAATCGCTCTCTTCAGGAAAAAGACACTAACATATAAATAGTGAATTCAAGACTTGTGGGTTTTGTACAAAAAATTGACTTCTTGGGCAAATGAAATAAAACAAGGAATCACACAGATTTTTCCGTGCCTAATCGATTTCCTCAGCATAAATGAAAACTTTTTTGACAACTCCAATTAAAACAATAATTTTTAATCATATTGAAGAATATCAACGTTTTTTCAAAAAAATATATTTCTTAAATATAAATGACGGGGAGTATGAAAAAAGCCATTTGCCAAATTATTTAAATACGATCACATTACTTGGGGAGCTCAAGAAGGATTAATTGACATCAGATCTGACAATTTAATTAAAATAGAATTTGAAGAAAAATGTGCAACAGATTTTTGTATAAGACGACATAAGCAATATCCACGTATAGCAAAAGAAGCTCTGTTAATCATAATTCCTTTCGCAACTACATAAAAACAGCATTTCCTTCGTTATTAGTACTAAAAACAAACACAAATCTTGTCTTTCCACAGCTACTCTGGAGCAAAACTTGCGACTTAGTATTTCAGATATTTTTCATAATATTGATAATCTATGCAAAAACATGCAATCGCGTTTTTTATTCATAGCAAGGATAAAATGAAATTAACACAGAATTGCTAAAAGTTTAATTTAATTTTCAGAGAAATTAATGATAATGCGGAGTTCCTTCCTACATTAACTCAAACCATGATCTGGTTGCACCAATTTTTTACAAACTTAAAGAAAAAACATATTTTATATATTGGACAGCAGTGTTCGATTCCATCTTATCCTATTCTATCCTATCCTATGATAATTTATGCTAAATTCTATAAAGAGAATTTAATTTATATTCAAGATTAATGATTATAAAATATTTATGGTAACAGAGAAACATTAATTAATTACAATAAGGGAATCCGAATAGCTTTTAACAAAAATGAAATTTCGACATATAGATAGAACATTTGCAATTGTAGACAACTTCCAGTATTTTCGATTTGATTCATTTGAATAAGCCACAACATAGTTGAATGTTGATCTAAATCAACAATTGAAAGGGTAAGAGATAAGGTAAATGAATATATTTTTTAATAAAATATTTGAAAAAAGTTTTGAATTTTCAAAGGAAATCTTTACTAAATTTTAGAAGAACCCAACTATTGGAGCAATTGTTATTTCATAACAAAATATTCGAGTCAGAATGCAAAAAATAACAACTTTGTTTGAAAATGTTTATATAAATTTTTAACAATTCTTTTTTGGTTGAAATCATCCACCAGAATAATATATAACTTTTTTAATTTAATAGATTGAGATGAACAGTTCCGTGGTGGGTTGGGGAAAGATACTTAAAGGATAATGAATTCCAAGGTATATATGTGTATGTTATCAACTTTTTCGGACTTATTGATTGATTCGTGTCGCACTAAGAGAGGAATTATGAGGCCCATTCCCAAATAAAAAAGGGAAAAACAAAATCTTTGCAAAATTAAAATTCATTTTTTTTATTTATTCTACATGATCAAAACCTTCGCAAATGGAAAATATGCTCCTCCCGAAACAAATAATATAGAGGCCCCTGGGGAAACATTACGAGGCACTGTTAGAACTATTTGTCTGCTCCCATGAGAAATGTTTGTAATTTATCTAATCGCTGATATTTCCAACTTACTACTAATCACTTCTTTATATTACAGACCACAAACTTTCACACTGTCAAAATATTTACATTAATAATGAATATTAGTGATGCATATATCTTTAATTTCTATAGTGCAAGTTAGTGACGGTACTGTTAAACTTGTTGAAGCTCGTGAGCTTTTATTGATGCTTCATAAACCAAATTATGTGAATAAAATTGAGACAATTATGAGATTCACGCAATTTAACTAATTTTTATTCAATAAATCACGTACAGAGTAAAATAAGTCTAAAAAATTCTAGGTACGATTCAATTCTATTTATAATAAATTGAAAAATATTGTTTATGAATAACGTAAGTAAACATTAATTTGCATAGATTAATGGTTTAAAGTCTAAACTATTAATTTAAAATTAATTTGAAATTAGCTCCAAAATTTACAAATAATTGACAAATATTCAATAAAATTTGCTTAAAAGTTTCGATAATTTGTAATAAATTATATAATCAATATATATATTAAAATAATTTTGATTCGATATATTATGCAAATTTAAATATAAAGTAATACTTGTTCAAAAATCTTTTGAAACCGATTTCAAATAGGAAATACGAAATAAAACTAATCCCTGTCACAAATAACAAACTGTATCTGTACAGCATTATTTGTAAATAGAGTATTGTAATTAAAAATAATCCGCTTCTTCTGCCGTTTTTCCATAATAATATATTCTTAACTTTATTTCGTTATTAATAAAAATATGTATCGATTTAAAACCTTCATGAATAAAGCTGTAGATTGCATCTACTTCAACAACATCATCAAAAATTAAATCATCATTAGTGTCTTCGAAATTATCTTGTGGAGGTAATTGAAGTGATGTAAAGGTTTCAATATCATTCATATTTTAAATTATTAATTTTTGCAATGACAAAATGTTGCCTATAGATAATATTTAATTAGGCTAAACAAAATAATTTAATGTTAACATTTTACTTATTTAGAATAAAAATACTTAATTTTCATTATTAAAATGAATAATAAAGCCAGTTGAGGATTCAGAAATATTCTATATTATTCATTATAAAATTTGGATTGAAAAAATAACGAATAAAGGACTTTTTGGTTTTCAATGATTGTCCATTTATCTTATATTTTGGTGATGCGCAGGTAATCCAAATTTTACCCTCTCGAGTCGTTTCAGACGCAACCAAAGAAACAATGGCTCGCTTTGCCATTCGACACTCGTTGAACGATCAACCTTGGTAATGTGTCGTATGGGTGAATACTCGATAAACGTGAGCGTACTCCTGAGCCATATAGTCGTCGAGCATTCGGGTAGGTTCGTAGATTGCTTGACGAAGGTCTGTATCCAACTTGAGTTTAGGTCCCAATTTTATAAATTCAATAAATTCGAGATGCATAAAATCAAGACATGCTAATTATTATGTATTTCGTTCAGCGGAAATTGTAACCCGTGAGTTATAATGGATTTATGTGTTTCGTGATGGTCAGTTCATGGAGAGTTCTCTCATTACCTGATGTTATATTATGCTTTGAAAATTCTACGCAGTCTTTGAGTTTTCAGTTTGATGTTTGAATAAGGATACGCTCTTAACTAATCTGATTTACTCCATTTTTTCGCTTTTCTTTTTTGTTGGAAACAACTTTTTATTATGCACTCTTTATTTCTTTACTTTAGCTTTACTTCAATCAATGGTGAACCAATAAATCTTTTAATAAATCTTTGATATCTATATATTTGAATCCATGTAGAAAAAACCAGTTCCTAGTCGTCGTACACATGGGCCACAAAAAGTATATTGATGAACGGCGTGGTAAAACTACTCCAAATTAATGGCGTAGTACAACTACCACTCCCTGTTGATTGCATTAGTTTAATAGCTTGCTGTTCGAGGTGTCTATGGGGCAGAAAAAATTATAATAATATAGTTTACTTGCTGTTAAAAGTGTTTTCGCTTTGAGGTAAAATCAAAATGCCTGAAATCCCTCCAACAATCTATAAACCATCACAAAAAGAAAATTTATTTACTATGATTCAATAAATGTCTTATTCACAATAAATAAATAAACGCATAGGTTGTTTTTGTGACTGAAATATATAGTAAATATATAGTAAAACTTTGGTGTGCGAGTATATGTGCGTGCATTGATTCAGTAAAACAAATATGAATTAATTAAATTCTATTTAATTTCAAATTTCAATTTTTTATCAATTTTAATGGCGATTTTCCGTAACTTATTATTTATTTTATTTTCTAATTTTCTAATTTTATTTATTTTTAATTAATTTTTTTGCTTTTTTGCTGATTTAGTTATTAAATTTTTATCTTTTAGTTAACTTCGGTTGAGTACTTGGTGGCCATGATGGATTTCGACTCTGCTTGCTATGTTCCGACGCATTTTGGCCACGTTTTAGCTTCTTGGGCTTAAAATCAGTTCTAGCTCAACATAACGAATTGGATTACTAAATCACGAGTCTTGTATTGTAAATCTTTACTTGTCCATGGTTTCTTTCATCTCATTATCCTATATTTCATCGATTTCGACAGTTCAACTCACGCCTCCTATTTTTCGCAGCCAACATCACCGTATTTTTGACATATTGCAGATCTTATTCTTTTATAACAATCAACTGCCGCATATTTCACTAGGTTGCATTGTTCTATTGCTTTTTACACTCTTAAACGCATGCTTTAAGTTGAACACATGAGAAAATGAACACTTCTGATAACGGGAACTTCCTTAAATTTTTTAGAACTTCTAGCTTCGTTTGATGAACATCTTTAAATGATTAAAGACAATGAAATATATGTACATTATCTAAACAAAGATATACAGAATAAACTGATTTAGTGTTTATTCAATGCAAACAAACAAAATATTCTAGCATCTGCTCGTGATGCTAAATACTTGTCAATAATTCTAAATTACACATAATGTGCTGATAATGTTGAACAAATGACCATGATCATTTGCTTTGTGGATGTAATATCAAATCCAGAAAATGAGATTGCAGCAGCAGCATCCGAAGGAACATTTTTTGTGGTTTGTTTCTCTAAAGCATGAGTGGCCAACCTGCGGCCCGCCGCATTATTCAAAAATATTGTAATGGCCCTTTTACCAAAAAGGTTGGCCACCCCTGCTCTAAAGAAACAGCTGGTGTTGGTATGACTGAAACCATTCTTCGGCAGTTGGAAGCAATGCCTTTATCTATCGAAAATTTACAAGGTCAAGGATATAACAATGTCAGCAATATAAAGGTAAAAGACAATGGTGGTCAACGAAGAATTTTAATCTCTGAAAATACTTGTTCCTAACATCCTAGTGCCGCACCATTACCCACCATTTTAAAAATTTGATTAGAAAAATTAAATTGGTCTGTTTTGCAAAATTTAATGAAATAAATTGTCATATGTTATTATTCAAATAAAAAAGTCAAATCAAGAACTTCATAATGGTACATTTTAAATTTTCTTGCGGTACATAGTTTCATTTCGCTGTTTTAGGATGATAGTTGAAATTTAAATATTTTAGGGTAGCATTGAAATTTTTTAATATTTTCATCAATATTATCAATTTTTGATCTTTACATTTTATTTGTTGTATTCAGTGGAAATTCGGAGCAAAATGAACAAATAGCGGCCAATTCGTAATTAGTAATTGCAATAAAAATATTCAATATTATATAATGAAATAAAATGCAAATGGCATTGATTTTTTATTTGTTTATATTACATTATTAAAAATTAATTTTTTTAATTTCCTATACAAATTATTCTATGAATTACGTCTTTCCATAGCTAAAGGTTATTACAAAATCATGAAGTCATATCTAGTAAATGAAGGAGATTTCCCACTTAATGTTCGAACGTGGGACGAGTTGATAAATTTTGCCATTTATAAAAATCCAGATGATAAAAATAAAATAAAAGATTTATTGAAAAATACAAATTTAATACAAGTAAAGTTATGAAATGGTAAATTTGGGTGCTTTTATTGTGGTTTAGAAAAGATTACCGCAAGTCCCAGTTTTTCATCCGTTCCAGTCAATAGATGAACAAATATTTTTAGTCCAAAGCTTTTTGAATCAAATGGAGTAAAGTTTTATTTTGTAAGTTAGGTAATAATAAGTTATAAAGAGGGATAATTTCAACAGTTTGTAAATAATTTTAAATTTTTTCGTATTTTAAAAGTTGCCAGAATAATAACCGGCAAGAGCTGATTTTTTGTTGTTTTGATAAAAAATCTTCAGTGCAGTTTTAATTTTAAAAATGCGAATTTATTACTAACTGCCAATTGTCTAGGTGAGTTCACCAGATTCAGTAAAAGTAAAAAAAGCGTTAAAAGTAGAAGGAAAAGACTATGAACGATAAATAAATCCTTTCCCCATATTTTTCTTATATTTAAATTTAGAAAAGTATAAATAAAGGTAATGTTGTATTTTAGCGTCGGTTATTAAAATTATTTTTTTTAAATAATAAAGATTATGGCCGGAATAATAGTTTTATTGTGTTGCCTAATGCTGTATTAACTGATCAGGAAAAGAAAATGAACCATTTTGGACATTGGGATAACAGTTCTGGAATGATGCGCACAAAGGCGAAAGCTCAAAAACTCAATAAATTGTGTACGTTGTCAACAACCATGTACACGCAATAGACATGTATAAAGAATTGATGAAGGTAGATGGGCTTGTTGTGGGTGTGGCTTCAAAAAAGTCTGTACAAGATGGCTCGTTCTTCGCACGAAGCCATCTAACACTGAGGCAAGTTATTATTATGACGTACTGTTGGGCATGTTACATGCCACATAAAAATATGTCTCGTGAATCTGGTGTGACGGAGAAGGCAACATTGGTAGACTGGTGTAACTTTATGCGCGAGGATGCGGATATCTGGATTATTTCAAATGCAGTTGAAATGGGGGATTTGATGCTAACGGCGATTCTATCGTTTTTGAAATCGATGAGACTTAAAACTTTCACCAGAAGTATCATCGAGATCACTAGTGAGAAGGACATTAGGTGTTCGGAGGTATCGAACGTGAAAGTTGAAATTGTTTTCTGATTGAAATCCCGAACAGAAATGCAGCAACTTTACAGGCTTACATACAGTAGTATATTCTTAGATCATATCTGATGGTTGGGCAGCTGCGCTAGTTACAGGATAGGAGGTGGATTATATCAACACAACTTTGTTAAGCCGAACGATGCCGAAGTCCATGTTGTCTTCTACATTACATTACATTTTTGTTTTAAATTAAAGTAAGATAGATTTTCAAATTATATTATTGTCAAATTAATAACACAAACAAAGTTTAAATATGTTATTATTATAAATATTGATGTAATATTTACATTGATTTAATTGGGTTTGACTACATAGCCCTCCATCTAGATCAGTGAGTGATTTGTTATTAGCTGAAATGTACACGGATTTTAGCTTGTCTACCGAAACATGGAGGTTTCTTGTCGGAAGTTGGATTTCGAAAGTTTTGAGGTCTGGGCTTCGACTGATTATTTGGAATGGTCCATCATACACGGGCCTCAAAGTTGTCTTGTTTCCACCTTAAGCCAAACATGGGTGCACGTCTTCAAATCCTCTGGAAAGAATGTTTTCCAACTTTCTTTTCTTGTTTTTGATGCGGCTTCAAGCATGAGTCGACCCTGGCGTCTTACTGCCTGAGTAATTGCATGTTCAAAGCTGACTGAATTGCTTTTTTGTTGACATATGTGACTGATGTATTTCCGATGAAGATTTTAGCATTCTTGCAGTTCACTAAAAATTTATAGTTTAATAAAAAGTCTGCCTCAAGAATTGGGCGAGAGACATCTGCTACGATAAATTCCCATTTAAAATGCTGCTTTTGACCTTCAATCGTAAAATGTAAAATGTACTTTTATGCTATAGTTATAAGCCGATACGAGTCTGATTGGTGCATTTCTGGGATCGGGTTCAAATAATTTTGTTGGGATAACTCTGACATCTGCCCCAGAATCAATGATTATTTGTCATATTATTTGTCATAGAGGACTGGAACGGTAAAAATTGCAATGATCTTTGTCGACTGTTTTGTTGGCCATTGGATCCTTGTCGTCAACATTAACGAGATCATTGGCTTTTTCCCGACTTAGCTGAATCAGACCAGCTACATAGCTTCTGGAATTTCCTGGCTTCTTTTCCGAATCGTCTGTGAAAATAACATATTGTGTCTTAACTTGAATGACGTTCCTTTCGAGTAGAGTTTTTGTTTGCTCTTATAACACTTATTTGGTTTTGCAGACTCTATTGCAAGTTGATGGAAGTTTCCGGCAATATTTTGATTTCCCCCAGTGAGATACGCTGATCATTAATGCTTACGTGCAAGTTGGCGATGTTGGCCAGCTCATCAATGCCAGCGTTGCTCGATATTAGCAGGTGTTGAATATGAACTGGCATGGATTTAATGAACTGATATCTGAGAATTTTGCTCGTTTCTGGGTCACCATTGGGTTCAATTATTTAATAGTTTCTTTTTTAATTCTCTAAGGAGTTGACTTGGTTTACGATCTCCAAGTTCCTGTTTCTGTAAAAGTTTGTTTGCTGCCTCCATTGTTGATCCTTTTAGAGTCATTAATAATTGCTTCTTTAAGTGCTGAATATGGCTGCTTGATATTATTATAAATATTGATTTAATTGGTTTTTTTGACAGTCCATAGACAGAACATTGAGAATATGTGGATGCGGGCTAAGCGCAAATTGAAGTGACGATTCGAGATTAGTCGTACTTCTTTTCGTCCTATTTGCACAAATTTGCTTATCATTGGTCGCATTTAAAAACCCATTTTCAAATAGTGAACAAAATATAATGCCGATTCCTAGTAAATGGAATTGATTGATTTAAAAACATTCCCTCTTAAAAGTGAAATTTGATAAGCTTTTCCCGCATCAAAATGCGTCTAAAATTATTAATTTCTGGCATTCATTACCCATTAAACATTTCCCAGAGCTAAGAAAATACGCAAAAAGTTATATATGTCTCTTTGGAACCACATACAGGTTTGAACAAGCCTTTTCATCAATGAAATTAATAAAAAGCAAAAAAATGTCGCGTATAAGTGATTCAAATTTGAAAAATTCTCTGTTACTTCCAACTACAAATTTGACACCAAACATTAGAAAACTACCAAAATTCAAACCGGATCAAAAGTTTCAATAAAGGTAAGAAATGTTTATGTGCTGTAATAGATGTTGTTTTTTATACAATAATTAAATATTTTAAAAATGTTAATTATGATTATCAATCAATATCCAACAACTCTAGTTCAAAGTTATCGTCACCGAATGAGACACTCCAGCAGCTGTAGCATCAGTTGGGTCCTCAACAGCTATCACCCTCTCGTCCAAATGATTATTTCTGACTATTATAGATTGGTTGTCTAATAAACGTATTTCTTGAAATGACGTAGATTGAATAATGGAATTCCTTGATTGAGTTTTTCCTTTTCTTCCCATTAGCGAAATAAATCCCACTCCTATCTCAATATACAACCTCAAATGTGAACGAAAGAAGGTAAAAAAAGTGCTTGAGTTGTATGGCGCATCTGAGATTGTCTGTGAAATAATTGGTTCATGGTATACAAAAGGTTGGCCACCTCTGAAATAGACTACCTTAAAAATCATGAATTTTAAAAATAATTATAATATTTTGTGTTTTGAGGAATTCTTTCGTGCGTGTACTCCTTTCGAGAAACTGAACTATATTTAATAAAACTAATATCAGCGGATTTCTGAGGATTATTCTTTTGAAATCTTGAAAGCAGATTTAGGGATACAATAATCAGGTTTTAAAAGATTTGAATCTGCATTGCATTTTAAAAATATTTTAAAAAAATCTTTGTTTTATTACTACTTATAAAAAGCATCATTTTTACTATATTCTTAACTTATAATTCAAAATAAATTTTTAACTTTTAAATCACTGCTAGTTACAACAACATTGCAATTATTAATCTCTGAATTCATAACAATTTATTAAAAATTCAGACACAAATATATACAGTGGAATCCGGTTATCGTAGCCTCTTTTGTCCCAATACATTTTGGCCATGTTAGCCGGCAGGACTTGTTAAACGAATTAACCTAATATACCAAACTCCATAATTATAATATAAATTTTAATTTTATTTCCAATTGTTATACATAAAATAAAATTGATCAAGATATTATATTTACTAATGGAAATATGAACAAATATCTTTTTGGATAAGGTTCTTGTCTTTTATCTTTCTCGTAACATTAATTACAGGTAATAAATTGTCGCACACCTCTGACTGTCCATGACGCACCAAAAAACGCTCTGCTTCATGAAGTCATTTAATTATGTCTGAGGCCTTGTTAATGTAAATTTCTTCTTCCTATCCTGATGATTGCATTTCTTCTATTTGTTAGGCTAAAATTCGGAGTGGAAAAAAAACTGGAGCGAATAGAAAAAGTAAACCTCGAAAAATAAACGAAATAGAAAAATAAATTACCATCAAAACTCAAATAGTAAGGAACAATAAACTACCAATAAAATAATAAGAATAGGTAACGAAACTAAATAAAACCCAATAAATCCCTTAAGATTTGGAAATAAAACCAAAAGGAAACGATTTACGACGCACAGCAGCTAAAATAAATAAAATTTAAGAAAATAAGCGAAAGAATTAGAGAAATAAAATAGAAATAAAACCGTTCTAAAATAAATGCAGATTAATTAAAACAAAAAACTTATATTATAGTAAAATAGCCATAACTTCGCAAGGAAAAATAGGAAAAGTAATAAAAATAAGAAAATAAATAAAATAATAATAAGAACTAAGTTAAGTCATAAAATTTAATATAGCATAATAAAAACATAAAAAATAATAATAAATAACGAAATTACAAACGAGTCGTGTCCTGATTAAACGGAAAATAATATATAAAGAGCGAGAAAATCTGTAGAGTATCCTTCTAACCCGAATCTCTACAGGTAAAATTTGTTCAAATTTTTAATCATTCTAACCCGAAACTCTATAGGACTACTTAACCACTATCAGGACTCACCTACGGACTAATCTTACAGATCCATTCACAGAAGGCGAACATTTCTATAGACAACTAGTTACGAAACTACGAGACCGAATCTAAGCAGAAAGTGCCGAGAACCTCAACGACATCTAGGATACCAATTAATTACTGTTCTATTCGATCCAGTTTTGAACTCCGAGGTATGAAGTCGATTGTCATTATGTTTAATAATCAGTTATGAATATGTTAAATTTAATTAATAGTAAAACTAATTTTATTCAATAAATTTATTTCGGAAAGAACAGTAGCCTTTTCTTCATGGTACCGGCCACTGTACTATCTGGAGGTTCCAAGTGTGATGTGACCAAGCGAAAACATGCTACAAATGTTTTTCCGAGCCCGTATTCGAACAAGGTAATAGACAGCGGACATTTTCGAAAGGAAATAACGAAAGTTGGGAGAAAATTTCCCGGTACGATGGGATATGTGTCGGTATGGCTCGGGAGACATCATGCTTATAGCCCAAATGGTAGGGTCGCCGGATAAATTTGATTGATTCATTTAATTGTTTAACTTTTGCATTAATGATTTATTTCTGATTTGATTTTGGAATTGATTGAGGAGTTGAGTTGATTGGTCTCTCATGACGGTGCAGGAACGGCGGCAGAGATGAATGCCGTTCCTGGGTGTGTCATGAGGGGTGAAGAAACTCAGTAGGTCGAAGTCTAACTGAGGAGCGAAGTTTCCTTCACCGAGCGTGATCAGCCACTTTTGTCGTCGGGAATATATTCCATAGGAAGGAGCAGCCACGAAGATGAATCCATAGAGAACTCCAGAAAATTTTCGATTTGAACCCTTTTCGCGCTATATCCAATCGTCGTCGCTTGCGCTTGAAAGTCAGCGTCTACTTCGTGCACTCCTCGAGAAAATTGTCACCTGAACATCTGCTTTTTAGGGATCTGTAATGTATGAAAAATTCCAACGAGGTTCGCAGGGAAATGCCATAAAGTCTGAAATCTTCTAGGCTGCGCATCGCCAAGACGCTAGCGACTAGATCCATTCTCTTCATGACTATCGGGTTTGAGTAAAGTCGTCGATCAATTTTGATAAACCGTTATCAACACCGGTCAGCCACCCTAGGCAGAGGGATAAATATTTCTTAATCATTAATCAGAGTAATTACCGTAACATAAAACAAATTAGTGATGATATTGTCTAGTGGCCAGTTGCTCGTCCCCTCGTAGCTGGGAAAAAATTTAGATAAGCTATCTAGCACATGAGTTGCGAGCGAAGGCCGTCGAGTAAATAAGTCTACTGTTCTTATCGCGATATCAGCAGAGCAATAGAAGGCCTAATCGATGCAATCGCAATTCTATCTGATTAATTAACTGTCAACCCACGCGGTAGTAGGAAACCACTTAGTTTTTATCAGTCCCGATGGAGTCAGTCAGAGATTGTGGACCAACTATACACGCCAGTAGGAAGGCCAACTTTTTGAGTAGAGAGTATGTCAATGCATACCTTTACCGGAATCGGGGAATGACACACAGACTAGTACCTAAGCCCGTAGCTACAATCTCTAGCGGAAGGCGCTAACTCATCAAATTCGAGACATCCTTCATTCGTTTTATCTAGAAACCAATTCTGTTGCAACAGTTGGTTTCTAGAGATATGATGATAACTTTAGTAGACATGAAGTACTTGAATGATTCGTTACCGTTTTTAAAGAATTCATCTGATTCATACAGAATCAACTAAATTACGTAATCGACGGAAATTACAAGCGGTGTGTAGAGTGACAAACATAGAAAAACACCAAATTAAAAATGGAGGCACAATTGGTTGGGAAATTGTGATAAACTAAGTACATTAACGAGTGAGATTCCAAAGAATTAACCCACAAAGTGATTATAAAGAGAGGATATTGGTTGAGATAGAACTACATATATTTTAAATAAAATTACTTGTATGATACACTCGCGAGAATTGCAAATATTACTATGATAGGGTTGAAATAGATCAAATCGTAAGTAGCTAAATTTTGTGTTCAGGGATAACAGTCAGTAGAACTCCAGTCACCAATTAAAGTCATAATCGGTTAAAAAATATCATGTTCAATCTTACCAATTGCATTTTTCGTCACTAATAAGATCAAACACATCTTACTCCTACGGAAAAGTTAAGACGTTAAAACGACCAGACGTAAGGAGAGCAAGTCTAAAAAATAAATGAATCATCCTGGGATTTACCCGATTTTCTTTTCCTAATGATGCAGGGATTAGGTGGGTTGTTTTGAATATCTACGGGGAAGTGAGTGTGAATGTCGACAAATGATTCTGAATGAGTGGAATGATTGATAAGGTGACGGAACTCATATTCAAAATTTTAGATTTCGCGTAAATAATCTTACTGATTCCCACATAATTTCTTGATTTCCAGATGGCTTCCACCAATTCCACCAAGGAACTCCGCCCGTGCTTCTCATGTGCGGATAAAAATGCCGACATAGCACAGCTTCACCTATACATCGGGGCGTTAAAGAAGAGAATCGATCTCTATGAAGGTACGTGGTTCTCCCCACCACAAATGAAAGAGGAGCGGAGTAAGATCCTCCGATTAGAACACTGCAGAGACAGCCTCCTGGAGGAGAGCCGCTGTCAAAGGCTGACTATTAAAGCCCAGTCCGAAGCCCTCCTCAAGGTTTACACGGAGGCAGAACTGGCCAAGCGGGTACGGGAGTTTCCCGTCTTGGAGAGCACCAATGTCTTCCCACTTCACCATCAAGCACCTCAATCGACTACAACAAACTGCCAAGGGCATGGTTCATATCTACCACCCGTCCCGGCTCCAACATTATCTGGCTATCAACCCCTGGTAGGTGGACCTACCGATCCTATCTTAGCTCCAATCCTAGTGACGCCCGTCGTCACCTCGAACGCGACCAATCCTCCGTCGTCTCGCAAACGGAAACGGCCAACCCGGGCCGAGAAAAATCAGAAACGCCGAGATGCGATGGCCGCACTCGAAGCGTCACTATCTGCAGCCAAATCCACCATAAAGGAAATATCTTCTAGCCACTCAATTCCCACTAAAGAAATCTTCCGCATAATTCCGGCAGAGGGCATTAAGTACATTTCCAATAAACGACTGCCGGTCGATATCGACGAAATACTTGCGGATGGAGAACCCTTCGGCTAATCGATTCCAGTTTACCTTGTTTTCCTGCAGGGTTCCGAAGCGAACCTGAATGTTTATAAATGCTGAACATTTGAATGTGACACAGTTCTTGGTTATTCTGAATGTAGTGATTTGTTATGAGTTTAATATATCTCTTATTGTTTCTGGTGATTGATTTTGACATGTATAGTATCGAAGCCAGTATGAACAAAAGGATGATGTCGGATGAAGGTAGTAAAACTAGGTCGTCCCCTTGGACCAGGGTCGGACCGAATTATGTGCAAAGAACTGGGTAAGACCTCCTAAGGCGCCATGGAACCCGAACCGAGAAAGGGTTAGGAGTAGTCCTAAGGCAGGGGCTCACCTGCTAACCTTTTCCAACCCGTGTGAGCAGCACCAACGTGGAAACATCACCACGGGCTCATGCGTCGGAATATGTACATGATCATTTGGAGTATGTATGGGAAGTGTCTGAGCGGAACGATGATGCTTGGTATGTGTGAAGGTAATGCGTGTATATTTTCTCTTCCCCACGTACGCCAACATATTAAATCTGACTGAAGCCGTTTGCTATAAATTTCTTCTTATATTGGGAATTATCACATTATCACACACACATATATATCATTTTTAAATCTTTTATTTTGGGTTTTATAATTTACTACGCTTTGTCGACACTGAAATTATCAAAAAAAGTTTTCTAAGATAGCTTCTAATATTTCTTCGTCTAGTGTTGTCTATTTAATATTTAACCACTGTAAGCAATTAATAATGAATAATTTTGATTATAATAATAGAGAAGTCCTACAATTACAATTTAATGATCTATTTGAATAATTAAGAGCTGAGGCCAAGCACAACGACAATCGAAAGATGATTTTGAAAAAAGATTTTAAAATATGAATGCCATCAGTTGAAAGTCAACATGAACAGTCAATAAATGGTCATCTCTTCCGAACTTGTATTAAAACTATTATTTTCTCTCCATGATCCATTAGTCGAGAACACATAAGATCTATTGCTGCACAATGTGATTTTAATCGATTCTTCCTTAACAGTTTCATTCACTAAATTGCTTCAAGTTACTTGTTCTAGTTTCGATCAAGAACATTTCGTATTGGTACTTTATCTATGGATCCATAAAACCTCGAAGTTTCGAGCTTATGTGAAATCACTGGAGCAATTCCAAGATATAATTCTGCCTTCAATAATGCTCATTTACAATTATTCATCTGACAATTACGTTTATATTCCATTAATCATTTTGCCAATCATGACAGAAAATAGCTATTTTAGATTCTCGGTTCATAGAGAATTAATTAGGTATCTGCCCTGTATCAAATATCGAACCATGACTAAGATAACCATCGACAGCCCAATTGTTTGGATTCTTTGAAAGATGATTCGACATAATTTGGGATATATTGGTAATCGCCACATTCATATAAATTGTTTGACGGCCTTAGCAAACAGGTGTTCGAGGTTTAATATTCATATACAAGACGACGGATCCATGCCCAAGAGAAATTACTCGTACAAACCCATAACAATCACCACATTCCATAGGTTCACGATAGACAAGACTTGCGTCAACATTGACATATTCATTATCAAGAAAAATTGACTCATTGGCTTCTGGAATGGTATCCACAAAATCTTTAAACTCGAATCCGGCTTTATGAAAGAAATTGTTAATTGTTTCTGGCTTTACATTTTTCATGCAGAATCGATCATTTTAATGGCATCGAGTACATTAACTTGACGTTCGACATCTGACACTGACTACTTAGTATTAATGAAATTGGCATCAAGGGCATCAACCCGACGTTTATAAATTCGTTTATGAATGTCGTGGAATCGTAATTCTGTACCAGTTGAAAGCACCAGTGTGATCAGCACTTTGTGATTCACCATGTGCACGCTTGTAAACAATACTGTTTCAAGCTTACCGACGAGAAAACTAACCATCAATAACTTTAAAGTCAGTTTTACAAAGTCGCAAAGCAAGTGATGATACTTTTTATCGAAAATCGGGCCGCTTATAGAAGGATTTTGCCCTGATGCCTTATAAAACCATGACTTTACTGCGTATTCCACTTCATGATCCTTCCCAGATCTGTTTCTCTTATTTTTATTATCGTCAGAATTCATTGAATATACTTTTTCTCTCAAGTTCGTCTCATTAGCAATGAGCTATTGCAAAATTGAGACATGTTTAAGCATCAGATATTCCCCTCTGATTCATTCCACAAGGCATTTCTTTCAATTTATCTAACAGATCAATTTTTTCAGACAATGTCATTGCTCACTGCTTTGATGACATCTTCACGACTGAGACAAAAAATACAATCTCGGAAAAACAACAGATGAAGGACGAAATGCAGCTCTAAATTCACTAGGGTAACCGGCGAATGAGCAATGAAATGAAGTATAAATTTACAAAGTCACTATTGGAACAAACTCATGAATAGAAGATAAGATTTAGCACAAATCGCTGAGGGAACAGACGAATGTACGGTAAAATGAAGTGCAGGGGCAGGTAGTATGTGAACTGTCACCCTACAGTAGACAAAAGAGAATGTCATTTTTCTGCGTACCGTTTTCAATGAGATAACCGAGTAATAACGTGTATTCATTACACATAGACTTGAACTGTATAGAATTTCAGTTGAACTAATACATTAGACTATAGAGACAAACTGTAGTATTTGATGCAAAATAAATAAGTTTCTTCCTCAGTGTCATCGAAAATGGGTTTTTTTCTCATTGAAATTTTACTCTCATTTTTGATATGTTATACTAAGTATCACATGCCCATCCGGAGTGTTAGGCGACTTTTTTAGGTAAGGAAAGCCTATTTGTTCGGTAATTGTATGGTTTGGTCGTGTTAAATGGCTGCAAGGTCTAAGCGGCGGCCCAGTTAACCGGCTTTTACTCTGGTGTAATCAATCTTCACTATTAAAACAAATCAAGAGACTAATTTCAGTATCATCAAACGTCACTGTGATTACAACTGCACATATATAAAAATACCGTAAAATATTTTCAAAATAAACTTTACATTCATTTGTAAGATTTGTTATTTGGAAGTTTTAAATTTTAATTTGTCAATATTAATGTTATAATTTAAAATTAATTATTTAGCTAATCATTTAGGTATAATTACACCGGAATGCAATTTTTCAAGATTAATAAATTTAAGTCAGTCTCAAGGTATTTTATTAATAGTTTAATTAATAATATTATTTTTCTGTTGTCAAATAGTCTAATGGACGAAGCCAAGAAGATAATCAGCAATTCTCTCCCCATAAAATGCCTGGAGGCGATTATTTTAGGAATGTTCGTCTTGCTATTTTACCTATTTATATTTTAAATTTGTATTTTGTAACAATTCGATATAATTTAAGTTGATTGGCACTTCATCTCGTTGTGTCTGACATTTGCAGTTTAGCCTGAGCCACAAAATGTATTTGACAATGTCAGATATTCTATGTAAATTTGTGATATTCTTTAAAAATGTGACCCCCTTTCAATATATTAATTTTATTCTTAAGAATATTACTCGTTAATTTGTAATTATATATATATATATATTTATAATGGGCCCATCTGGGCCCTTCATACAGCCAATGACAATGTGATAGTCAACAATTTTATGTTTTTGGTTATCGACTCACTTTTGAGAAATACATTTTAATGATTTTTATTTATGGTATTTTATTTTATTATTAATTTGTAATCTTATGCCACCACTAAATTTTTTTCTATTTGCATTCAAATTGATTAAATGTTATAAATGAAAATGTTAGTAAATATTATTTTTATCCAATGTTATGAAATCATAAATCAACAACAATTTTGTATTTAGTAAAGTACTGTCAGTAAAGATGAGTATTCTAAGACAAAGGACTCTTTATCTCTGCAAGTCGATCAATGAGCTGATCAACATCCATAACTTTTCCCCGTAAGTCTTCAATGTTCAACAAGGCTAAAACACTAAGGCGTTCTTGACCCATCGAATTACGAAGATAATTTGTGATGAACTTAAGTTTCGAAAATGATCAAAACGCTGTGTATTTATTAATTAAAATATTTCATTTTCTCAGGCTTGAAAATGGGCCCCATTTTACCTGCCCCCGCAGTTGCGCTACTGCATAGACAACTCAGTCCACCCAGTTTAATTTAAAATCAGCTACAATTACATGTAAAATCTGGCCGAACTGAGGCTTGTATCTACATCCCAAATACCCAAGATTGTGATAGGAGATTACATTTTATTTGTGATTAAACAGTTTCTCATCAACCTGACAAATAACGCTAGGACCACCAAATTTAATTGGGCCTAAAACCATTTTTTCTGAAATAATCTCTATCAACTTTGTGTAAACAGCTTCCATCTTTCTGCAGCATCACAAACTTGTACAGACTCCGACCAAATTAACAATAATGTTCAAATATTAGCAAGTGAAAGACAAAAACTTACAAAAAGATAACTAAAGTTCTTCTTTTCAAACTTCACTTTGCACTAAACACCCAATCGAATTTATCAATATGGTGTTTTCGTATATTCTGAATCATCAACGAAGTACAATGCGGACATTGAACTGAGGTCTTCAGCAATTTTCTTGCACACAAAATTGCAATTAGCTTCGAAACTGAAATTGTTCTAATTGAAAGTAAGATTTCGTGGATTAATTTTTGCAAAATCTAATAAATATTTTTAAATATATAAAATATAGTTTATTTTTTTATTTTTAAATTTTTATGCTAATTATCTGCCATAATGGCACAAATAATTAACATGATCCGTTTTATGATTATTTATTATTCAGATATCTCACTAATGAATTGAAGAATGTAGAAAGATTCGGAATTGGGTTCATCTCACAGTTTGAAGGAGTTGAATATAAGCATATCGTGTTGGGGCTCTATGCAAATCAAAGGTTCGGATCAATTGGACTAAGCCGCCGATCTAATCTAATGTATAAACCATTAATATATAAAGTAAATTGCATTTCTTAAATGATTATGTTCAAATTATATAATATCAAATATGGGGGATCGCTAGACTCAATTGTATTTAACTAGCACAAACTCAGAATCATAGATCGAGGTATCTTTCGGAAATAAGGTTCATCTAACTTATTGTAACATATTTTACCGATATACCAAGTACTGCTCACTTCTATGTGTACATATGTATTAAAATCAGCAGCTGAAGGGGTTCTCAATTTTTTATATAAAAACAATAAATAGTGATAATAAATAAATAAATAAAAAAATAAAAATAAATAAACAACATAAACTAAAATGGCATAAAATCAGTGAGTGAAATATTGTATTTTGTGAATTTTGCGATTTTGGGCATTTTAATAAAGCTTTAACTCATTTCTGCCCAGTGTTCCAATATTGGAACATTTAGTATTTTTACCCCCACTCCATTATTCTCGGCGTAATAAAAGTTTAGACTGCAACAGTCTACAGCTAGCAAGAGCGGAGATTGTGTCTTGTATTATTTTTGCAGGTTTGAAACTGTTAGGGTGAGCAGTGCCTTTTATTTACATCAATTACGTTCCAAAGAAAATGTTTATCAGACAAGTAAGTTTACACATCTTTATAACACATTTTTTACAAATTGATCCATACTTATTATAATCTCTTATTGTCTAGATTCGTTGTGTTGTATTTTTTAAAATTTTTCTATATGTAACTTTTTTATTCACAATATTATCTATGTTCCTAATTTGGAACACTGGGATTATACCAACATTGAATTTTTTTCCTCCAGAATTTTAACAACATCAGAGATGGAAAAAATTGTTGAAGACGAAAATTTTAGGAAGGATGTAAAAAGCGTATATGTGTTTATAACACCTCCCGATGACGGCGTTGAAACTGAATGGGACAGCGGGAATGAAAATGGAAATGTTGATGTAAATCATCTGAGCTGGGACCAGTTGCAAGTTCGAGCTGTTGCTACAGTTTACTCGTCGACAGGAGTTTTTAATTTGGGTGAGAACGTAGATGAAGAAGAAGACGAAGTTCCACATTCGCCGTTACCGAAGAGGCAGAAACAGAATAAAATTCAGCGTCATTGGGTAAAATCGAAAGATCTTGTGTGCAATTTGAATCTTTGGTATCTCCAAAGACACAAATAACCATACCTTCTAATCCCCTGGGTTATTTCAAGTTATTTTTTGACACCGAAGTGTATGAATTCCTTCAAAATATGTTTATTAAAATGCACGGTCTAAAGGAGATCATAATTTTGAAGTAGATATCAAAGAACTAAAATGCTTTATTGCAAGTTTATTATTGTTCGGGTATTTAGATCTACCCAAGTGGAGAATGTTATGGTAAACCGATACTGAAACATATAATCTGGACGTTGCTAATGCAATGAGAAGAAATCGATTTGAACAAATAAAAGATATGCCCACTGTTCTGACAATGATAATCTGATACCAGATGACAAAGTTGCCAAAGTTCGGCCACTTTTTGATCTGCTAAATATCCGGTATTTAAAATACTCCGAGTTTCCAGAGAATTTGAGTATAGATGAAAGCATGGTGCCATATTTTGGAAGACATCCTACTAAACAATTTGTACGTTGTAAACCAATCCGCTACGGTTATAAGATGTGGTGTTTATGTGAACCTTCAGGTTCTCTCATACAATTTGATCCATACCAAGGAAAACAAACCTGTAGAAAAAATATGGAATTGGGAGTTGGAGGTTCAGTGGTTGTGAATTTGTTGACGAATCTCCCAAAAGATGCCCCTTTCAAAATCTATTCAGATAGATTATTTTCATCGTTAAAATTAGTTAATCATTTGCAAACACTAGGGTATGGCTATACGGGAACAATAATGGCTAATAGAACAGAAAAATGCCCTATATCAGATACTAAATTTATAGAAAAACAAAAAAGAGGGACATACGAAATTTGTACTGACACCAAAACTGGCATTACTATTACAACTTGGAATAACAACCAAGTATTTCTCACTGTTAGCTCCTGTGATCCAGTAAAACCAATAGGACAGGCTCAAAGATGGATATCCTCCGAAAAAAAAGAAACTATCAGTCAACCGACCAAATGTTATAGCAAAATATAACAAGTATATGGGCGGAGTAGATCGAATGGACGAAAATATAGATAACTATCGAGTATCCATCAAATCTAAAAAATTCATAATGCTTGGCAACTTTATAGAAATAATTCAGAATATATAAAGTTAGATTACTTGCAGTTTAGAAGAAATATAGTACAAGTGTACTTAAAAAATAATGGTAATCCCATGAATGGGGGAGGAAGGCCAAAATCTTCAAAAGAATTATATAGCAGGGTGCCTGTCGAAATTCGATATGATCGGCTAAATAATTGGATGATTCCAGCTAATAAACAAACTCGATGTGCACTTTGTAAAAAAAATGCCATAAAATGTTGTGAAAAATGTGGTGTAAATTTGCCTGAAGGATGTTTTAAAACCTTCCATTTTCGTTAATTCATATTTATGATTATAAAATGTTTATTATTGTATATGTAGCTACTTGTAAGTAAATAGATAAATAAATAATTATTTTTACATACCTTGATTTATTTATCTACGCTATTTTAACTATAGCTATCTACGCTATAAGTCCGGTTGTGTTGAAATAACTTTTTTTTCTTAATTTAGTTTTATTCCCAGTGTTCCAAATTTGGAACATCTCGAAAAACTCATATAAAACGAATACGAATTCAACAAAAATAAAAAATAAAATATTATGTATCATATAACATTATGATTTATCGAAATTATTACAAATTTTGAGAGAAAAAAAGATAACGTAAAATAAAAATGTGTCTATTTTTTGGTTTGTAAAAATTCTTACAATTAATAATAAATGGATTTGTTATTTTAATTATTAAAATTATTTTGATTTGTTTTCTGGATGAATCAAATTAGTACAATTATTAATTCAGAGTGTAAAGTTCCATTATAAATTTAATCATTTATCATGCAAAGGATATTATTGACAGCTTTCTTTTCCTTTTGAAAAATGTCATATACGGATTATTTTGATCAGAGGTTTCAAGGGTCTCTCGAAAAATATTTACTAAAAATTGATTCTTTCATCAAAAAATGAATCGGTTATTTATTATTTGTTTTTATTTCTCCATCATTTTCAAATTCAATTGAAATTCCAAATTGAATTTTTACATAACCTAATTCTATAACAATTTCTCTTAATTTATTTTATAAATAAAGAGGAAATAAAATCTCTTTAATATTTAACTCGGTGGTATCAATACTTAAAATTTAATGACAATTGTAAGGATTCGTTTTAATTTTAGATATTAATAAATTCAAAGTCGTGAATAATTATATATTTTTTAAACAAAGTATTTTCTTAATTCATTTTTGGGGAATTAATTCAAATCCAAATAATATTTCGAACAATTTCAACATTCAATTTCAAAATACCACAACATTCAAATAATAAAATATAAATGCTATAAATATGAATAGTTTATATAAATACATCTTACATACCCTCCTTAATTAATCTTTTTCAGTTTTTGCATTACTTTAGCCATTCTATATTTCTAATTTTTATTTTCCCAGTTGGCATTTTTACCACATAGCTACGATTGTGCCGTTTCTCAATAATTTCACCAGGACCATCATAACTATTATCCTCTTTTGAGATAAAATCCTCTTTTATCCACACAAAGTCCCGAACATTAAATTCTCGATTTGTTCGTAGTTTATTGTTATATGATACTTTTCTTTCATTCTTTTCCAATTGTGCTGTCATTGTTTCTATTCTTTTACTCATAATATTCACGTATTCTTTAACGTCTGAATCCTTGTTATCTCTTGATTGCCATTCTTTGTATATTTTCTTGCTGTATACTACTTCGGCAGGACTAGAGCATATTGAACTCTGAATCGTCGAATTAAGCATAAATTCCACCTCGGGAAGTAAATCTGCCAAATTTTTATACATTTTATCCTTTAATGAAATTTGAATTGCATCTCTTATGGTTCTGAATTGTCTTTCAATCATTCCATTAGCTGATAAGCGCTTGAGTATACAATTTCAATTCGGTGTATGTTCATTAAGTCGTTTATTAATTTTGCTTCAAATGTTTTCCCTCTGACGCAGTGTATAAACTTTGGTGCTCCGTATTTTAAAATCCAATTATTTTTCAAAATAGCTGCTGTTGTATTCTCGTCTTGTCTTGATACTGCATTTAATGATATATATATCTACTAAATTGATATCTACTAAAATTATATTGCCATGAATTGTTGTCTTTAAAGGTCCACAAACATCAATAAAAATCGTCTCAAATAAATTCAAATTATTATGTTTTAAAATAGTTTCTTTCATTCGTATTGTCAATGTTTTTCTTTGCATTCTTTACAATTGCGGATTACAATCTCAATTTATTCACTTTTATTTTCAAAATCAAATTTTTGTAAAATATAATCTTGTACTTTCTTCCCCCTCTGTGGCATAACGTTTGATGAGTGTGTTCTACGAATTGTCTTACCTTTTTCTTTGGTATCCATATTTTCCTTTCGTTGTTATCACATTGTTGTTAATTTCAAATTTGATTTCTTCTCCTCTCTAATATCAGCAATCTCTATAAAGTCCTTTTGCCACATGGAACCATCATACCCTAGCATCAACGCTAGGATCTTTGTCTTCAACCTGCCTTTCTTTGGTTCTTCGTGTATTGTTTGGCACTGTATGCATGTGTCACATTCGTTCCATGATAAAACATCAGCATTACATGTAATTCGCCTTTCCTGTACTCTAAATCCATATCCAAACCACTAAGATGGTTAATCCACGTCTGAAACTGTGGTTTATATTATTCAAAGGTTCAAAAAAATTTACACCATTACTTTATAAGGGAAAGATATAATTGATAATAATAAAAGATATAATAAAAGATATAAAAATATAATTGTAAGTGTATTGGGTATTTCAAAACCAATAGAAGTCTATGTTACTCGAGGAGTTCTTCCAAAAATAATTCTGGGGGGGGGGGGGGGTTCTTGGTTTTAAGCATAAATGTTATTGCTTTATGATCCGTTCGGAGTCTAAATCGCTTCCCATATAAATAATGTTTAAAAAATAACGTATTTGAATATAATTTAATTTATTTAAATTATTATCGAATCAATTTTTGAATACTTTAAATTAATTTAAAAAATTCCACAATTTGAATATAATTTAATTTTATTAAATTATTATCCAATCAATTTTTAAATAATTTAAAGTAATTTAAAAAATTCCACAATTTGAATATAATTTAATTTATTAAAATTATTATCCAATCAATTTTTGAATAATTTAAATTAATTAAAAAAATTCCACAATTTGAATATAATTTAATTTATTTAAATTATTATCCAATCAATTTTCAAATAATTTAAATTAATTAAAAAAATTCCACAATTTGAATTTATTTTACTTATCAATTTTCAATTATCAATTTTCAATCCAATCAATTTTCAAATAATTTAAATTAATTTAAATTCCACAATTTGAATATAATTTAATTTATTAAAATTATTATCCAATCAATTTTTGAATAATTTAAATTAATTAAAAAAATTCCACAATTTGAATATAATTTAATTTATTTAAATTATTATCCAATTAATTTTCAAATAATTTAAATTAATTTAAAAAATTCCACAATTTGAATTGAATTGATCCTATTTTACTTATTATCCAATCAATTTTCAAATAATTTAAATTAATTTAAAAAATTCCACAATTTGAATATAATTTAATTTATTTAAATTTTTATCCAGTCAATTTTTAAATAATTTAAATTAATTTAAAAAATTCGACAATTTGAATTAAATTGATTTTATTTAACTTATTATCCAATCAATTTTCAAATAATTTAAATTAATTTAAAAAATTCCACAATTTGAATTTATTTTACTTATTATCCAATCAATTTTTAAATAATTTAAAGTAATTTAAAAAATTCCACAATTTGAATATAATTTAATTTTATTAAATTATTATCCAATCAATTTTCAAATAATTTAAATTTATTTAAAAAATTCCACAATTTGAATATAATTTAATTTATTTAAATTAATATCCAGTCAATTTTGAAATAATTTAAATTAATTAAAAAAAATTTACTATTTGTATATAATTTGATTTATTTAAATTATTATCCAATCAATTTTGAAATAATTTGAATATAGTATAAAAATTCGGTTGGGTTTTTAAGTGTTTACTTTGAAATTATCATCAAATAATTTTGTTATAAACAAAATATTTAAAAATTTTAATTTTAAAAATTTAAATTTTTCTCATTTTAACACTTTAAAAATAAACTGTAAACTGTTTCTGTCATGTATTTTATAACTTTTAGGACATACGATTTTTCATTATAAGAAAGTAATTAAGCACATAGAAACGAGTTTTCATAAGAAATTAGTCTGTTAACTTATTAAAAGACCGATGCAAGGAATCATTTTGCTGAAATGAATTTCGCTTGTTTGCGTTTGTTTATTTATTAGAAATGCTCCACTATGTTTTATTATTATGTTAAATGTTATTGTTTTCTATTTTGTATATTGTTTTTCGTAGTCTTTATATGCTTTATTGAAAGAATTTAAAAAGTGCTATGAAGAAGATAGACACCTATTGTTTGTCAACTATATGAGCAGTAGTATAGAGCATCACACCTTTGGAGGCGATGTTATAAATTGGCAGGTAATTTTACTGTAACTTATATTTGAGATTTTTAACTGTTATCTAGCTGCTAAATATAAATTATTTGAAAATAAACGAAGAGACAATAGTAAAACAACTTAAAAATTACTCTGATTATGTAAGTTTCAATAACATTTTCAATTCTGTAAAATATCGAGTATAATAAGCAAAATCTTACAAATTTTAGCACGTTTATTAAAATCTATTGCCAAAAAAACTTGAACGCTGATTCAAATGCATATATTATATTCGACATTTTACGGTATATTTTATATATTGTGAATTTGTCAATATCGTTTCTAATATTCTTGAAGAAATACGTGAGTAGGTAATTATGTGCACTCTAGATCCATGTGCACTCTAGATCCAGATACCCCCCCCCCTATATATATATATATATTTTTAATTTTTAAAATACCCCCCCCCTACTTTTTTTTTTAAAAATTTTTAAAAGACCCTCCCCATAATTTTTTTTCTTTTTTTTTAAATTTAAATTTTTGTTTTAATTACCGATTACGTAATAATTTAAGAATTTTTAAACGCCGATTACGTCATTGATTTTAATTTTTTATAAGAATTTTTTATGTCATTTAATTCTCTGTTAAATGAGACTATGATGTAATCAAAATTCTGAAATTTCATTTTTAGTACACGATTTTTAAATTTACACATCTTTTTAAACAAATTGAGATATTTTCACTCAAACAATATATAGATAGAATTTTAATCTCTATAAAATGACATCAATATTTACTTCAAATTCATAATCATAACACCTTAAACAATGTATTTTTCAGCCAACTTTTACATACACACATATTTTCAACTTTTAAAAAATACAAATTATACTTAACTCATAGTAAATAATTATATTAAAAGATATATTAAAAGATGTATTAAAAACTAAACATTTATTAAAATCCCAGAGAAATTCGAGCACTATCTAATTTCCAAATCGGTGATATGACATCTTTCTCATCCATTTTATATCCCTGTATTGAAATATTTACAAACCAGCTTTCACCATCTTTATATTCAATTTCTTCAAAGGCATCATGAAAACGAGAATTTCGATTGTTGATGATTATATTTCCATTGCAACTTAGATTCTTATTGATTTTCCCCAACACTTTATTTACTGCAACAACATCTTCTTTTGTTATATGAGCAATGAAACTTGAATATTGCGACTTGATCAATTTGACTGCATTTGAGAATTTATATGGAATTTCGTCTACCAAGAAATATATCTTATGGTTATGATACATTTGTACTGGTTTCACATCATTCTTGGCATGCTTCGTCTCAGTTATTTTCTTAATTGGGCTTGTTTCTTTCAATAAATTAGAAAATGTTTTCTCACCAAAAACGTTCTTCTTGGATTGCATTTTTTAAAAATAATGACTATGATGTCATTTTATCTCTCTTTTATACTTGTGTATAACCAATCAAATTAATGAATTTGTATTGCAAACAACATGCATGTGTCATTGACCTTCGTGTGTGACCTTTGTATGTGACCTTTACATTTGTGACCTTTGTATGTGAGTCATACATGGTTTGCATATGTATTGCAGATGTATTGCAAATTAGTTAAATAAAACGTGTACTAATTAGTGTGATATTAAAAATGTAACATAAAAATACTATAACAACATAAAAATAGTGTACTATCACAAGTAACAATATAAAATTAGAAAACACTGTATTATAATAACTAAACATTTATTAGTGATCTACAATTAATGAAAAGTGAGCTTTTCTCAACTCTTTTCTTAATATCCATATATTATACTTCTTCTCTCTATCAATACATCCTTCGCATTTGCATGGGCATACTGATGGCTTGCTGCTGTCAACAGGGTCAAGATCGTCTTCTAACTTCCTCAAGTGATCAAACAAGACCACATTCAAATCTATTCCGGTAGACATCCATATTCTGAATGGAATAATCTCTGGTGCCCAATAGATTAGATCCTTTAAAATATTCGGATATAATTCCCCCATTTTCCAAATCAGAATCTGTATCATTTTTTCTAAAACATTTAAAATTATAAATATAAAAAGCAATAATCAAAATATACCATTTACAGTTAAATTTGACATTCTCAACTAGTACTAAATAAATGATTAAAGTGTTATTGTATATATACTTATTTCGATACACACCATCAACCAATTGGATTCATGCATGGACGATTGCAACTTTAGTTTAGGAAAAATTTTAAAAATTCCATGTCATCAATTACTGATTTAATATCTTTAATAATTTTATAAACAAGTAAATGATAATCCAATGTCTTTATACCGAGTATAACTACTTTACCACTATTGAATATGTTAACACACATTGGATTGTATTTTATATATCTTAATGCCGGAAATATTTCTGGTTCGTAAATACATTTCATATACTTTGATAAATCATTTAAAATAACATTTGATTCAATATCAGCAGTAACTGTAATCGATTGAATTTGTAAATCCTTGATTTCATATTTTAAATCTTCAACTTTGATCGATTTTTTACATCCCATTATTCGACATTTACCTGACTTGAAAAATATTATTGAATGTTTACCGCTTCTGTCAACAATTATTTGTGGTTTACCTTTTGGAAATTCCATATGAGATACATCAAATCTGCCTTTATAATTTATATTACTAATCATATTTTTTCAAATAATTTTTCATCAAGTAAACTGATGAATTAAAACAAATATAAACAATATTAATATATATAACTAATTTTTTAAAATGGAATTAAGAAATGATGCTGTTTATCAAATTGTAGGTCCAAGCGGTAGCGGTAAAACTTTATTTGTTTGTAAATTATTACAATCAAAAATGTTCAAGTCAAAATTCAATAAAATATATTGGCATAGGGGTGCTGATGACGAACATGGTTTGACGCAAGAACAATTCTGTAAATTAAAAATGACAATAATAAAAGGATTTGATAAAAACTGGTCATCTAGATTACAACAGGGTGATGTAATTATTATTGATGATTTATATCAAGAAGCTAACAAAGAAAAAGATTTTAATAATTTATTTACAAAAATATCTCGACATCAAGGTGTAACAGTTATTTTTATAACACAAAATCTGTTTCATCAGGGTGGGAGTCATCGAACTCGGAACTTGAATGTTCAATTTCTTGTTATTTTCAAAAATCCAAGGGATGCAACTGTTATTGATTTCATTGCAAGACAAGCATATCCAAACAATCGTAACTTTCTAATTGAATCATTTCAAGATGCAACCAAAATACTCCATGGATATTTATTCTTTGATTTTACTCAGCAATGCATGGATGATGTACGTATTAGGACAGATATTTTTAATAAAGATGGTGTAACAGTTTATAAACAAAATTAAATTATGAATCTATTATAATAAAAAATGGGGTTCAAGAAAGTTTTAATTAAACATGATAATCAATTAGTCAAAGTGAATAATGTCAAGAAACGTGTAAAGAAACATGTAAAGAAATCTATAAAAAAGATAGTAAAGAATTCTGTAAAGAAAAAGTTGAAGAAAAGATCAATCAAAACACCTAAAAAATGGATTAAATTATAAACAAAGTTAAACGATAAAAAATAAATTTCAATAATGAAATTACAACGTAGTATACCATATTTTAATGCATTGATAAAAGCACCACTCATGAAAAGAACAAGTATTTTACAGTCATTCCCACAATTTGTTGTGGACGATTTGCTTGAAATTATTGTTAATGTTGTGCGTGGCAATGTTGACATTAGTAAAGCGAAAAAACTTGTATTGCAAAACCATAAAAAATCACTTTTATCTTTAGTAAATACAAAAAATAAACGTATAATGCGAAAAATTATATACAAACAGAAAGGGGGGTTTATATCAACTTTGATACCAATCGCATTATCTTTATTAGGTGGATCTGGTTTATTAGGTGAGCCTTCATAAACGTTGAATTATTTTAATATCATCATCATAAACAATGGGTCAATTACCTATGGGACATTTACCAAACCTTATTCTAAAATTTAAATCATCGTGTTGTAATGGAGAAGATATGGACAAACCCAAAAGATCCAGCCGGTTTCGGTGGAGTCGAAAAGTTAAAGAAAAAAGTACCCAAATCAAAAAAGGAGACTCAAAAATGGTTGTCGAGTCAACTGGCATACAGTTTAAACAAGCCAATGTTGAAACGGTTTCCCACTAGAGCATATAAAACATATGGTATTAATGATTTATGGCAAATGGACTTAATGGAAATGATTCCATTTTCTAAAATTAATAAGGGTTACAAATATATTTTGACATGTCTTTAGTAGATTTGCTCGAGCTATACCATTGAAAACCAAATCTGCTAGTGAAATGGCTGTTGCAATAAAAACAATGTTTAAAAATGGTAAACCAGATAATTTACAAACTGATTTGGGTAAAGAATTTTATAATAGCAAAGTTAAAGAAAATCTAAAGGGAATAAATCATTACTCTGTTTTTTCACAATTCAAAGCTGCTCATGTGGAAAGGTTTAATAGAACATTAAGAGATCGATTGAAAAAATATTTTGTACATCAAGGTAACAAAACTTGGATAAATGTTTTACCGAAAATAATTCATAGTTACAATCATTCCGAACATGGAGGTCTAAAGGGTATGAGACCGATTGATGTAACATCTAAAAATAGTATGAAAATATTATTATCACAACAAGATGTAACAAAAATTAAGAAACCTAAATATAAAGTTGGTGATCATGTTAGAATAAGTAAAATATCGGCTTCACCATTCATTAAAAATTTTGACAACAACTGGAGTGACGAAGTCTTTCAAATATCGAAGATTAATACGAAACAGAGTCCCGTTATGTATGTTATTAAAGATATTGATAATAATGAAATCCAGGGTAAATTTTACGAACAGGAACTGCAAGTTATTCCGACACCATCTGTCTTCAGAATTGAAAAAATTCTTAAATCAAAATATAAAGGTAAGGATAAACAATATTACGTCAAATGGCATGGATATCAAAACCCAACTTGGATATCAGCATCTCAAATTGAATGAATAGAAACAGTTTTTTCACTATTTTACCAAGCAATAGCTGTCCATTAATTCATCCGAATAATGAGGCTAGTAAATTTATCGTTGAGTTACAAAATCCCATTTACCTGCATGACATGTGGGAAGTTGCTTTGCTTGATTACACATTTGTGTACAATACATTTCCATTTTACAGTAATTCTAAGATTGAATATAAAGAAATTGCATCGAAATCAGTTAGCAGCTTTTATGTTATTGAACCCGAAGATGATGAAATGCCAATAAAAGAATTAAATAATGATTGTTACATGTATATTACCAAGGGAGTTTTAAATATTTGTTGCGATTACCATCCATTCGAGATAACATTTGAAGATGCAAGCGTAAAAAGATTAGGAGTTCCTGAACCAACAATTATAAGTCACACTGATACATTTCAAATTGTAATTCCGCCGTATGTTGATGGCATTATGAATAATGTAATTAGAATGAAGTTAACGTACAATTGTTTACAAGATTCAGTTTTCACATTTACTGATGATTTATACATAAAGAAGCTTGAAGATTTAACCAACTATTTAACAAGTAATTGCCCCCATATTTTCAAGTCTGTTGAACTGAATGAAAATGTCTTCTAATTCAGTCTCGGTGAAAACATTAAAGAAGTTATATTTGATAAAAACTTGGTCAACACATTTGGATTACAAAAACAATTATATAATGACAAACAATTTGGTGGAGTTCGTAAAGGAAAAATATTTAATCATCATCAACAAATGTTCATCTATAGCGATATTATTGATCCGATAAATTTTGGTGATTCACTGGTACCTCTTCTGAAAGCGGTGTGGATTAAAAAATATGAGCAAGATGAAGTTGTGCAAATACAAATAGAAAATCCTATGTATTTACCAGTTGGGAGAACATGTATAAACAATATAGAAATTAATATACGCGATGATAGCGGAAATTTAATCCGATTTGCAAACGATTCAAAAACACACGTAACTTTACATTTTAGAAAACAAGATGTCTAATCCTGATATAGTTTCTCTTTATGCCAATAGTCAAACTGGTGGCGAATTACCATATTTTGTTGGCAAACAATATGGATCTGGATGGTTAAAAACTTTTGGTCGGTTTGCTCTTCCTATTCTTAAACATATAGGAAATTTTGGTATGAAAACAGCTAAAGATGTAATAATGAATAATGCAAAAATATTACCATCTTTAAAATCCAATGCCATATCTGAATTCAAAGAGGCATTACCAGATGTGATTTCTTCATTACCAAATGTAATGGGATCAAATGAAGCATCAGAATCTGAAGAGTCTGAACCACAGCCTAAGCGAAGAAAACATCGAAGGTATATAAACAAACGAATGACAGGACGTGGAACTATATTCGAAAAATGATTTGTGGAAAAACTGAATTATGTATTTTTGATCGACCGACTCCTCAGGCGGTTATAGAATATGCGACATTTGAAGACGTATTCCCCTTTAATTCAATTGTTGATAATAAAAGCGATATTGAATTCAAAATAACTGGTTCTCATACTGAATATCTCGATTTGAATGATACATTACTCTACATTAAATTAAAGGTTACAAATAATAATGGAAAGGAATTACCGGTTACTTCAGATGCAAAAGCTAACAATTACTTGTTCCATACACTTTTTAGTGATGTTATTGTTGGACTCAATAGTCAAAAGATTGAAGGTGGAAACGGAAGATATACACAAAAAGCTTTAATTGAAACTATTTTAAATTATAATGGAGATAGTAAAACATTTGTCTGGCTCCTATGGGTTACATTCCATCAGATAAGGAAAGAACAGCATTAATTGCCGGTTCTAAATTAGTTTCCCTATGTTCGTCATTGCAAATAGATTTTATGGATCAACCAAAATATTTACTTCCAGGAGTTAATGTTAATGTAACACTGAAAGAAACCCATCATCATTCAGTATACATTCGCTAACAGATGAACCAAAGATAAAGGTATTGGAAGCAAAATTAATGATTCGCAGAGTTCGAGTTGAGCCATCAGTTTTAGCAGGGCATCAAATAGGGTTAAATTCTAAAAATGCTATATATCCAATTAGAAGTAAAGAAACTGTCGACTTTACAATCAGTAAAGGTTCATCGTCATTTTACAAGGAACAATTATTTATTGACAAAAGATTACCAAATTTCGTTTTAGTGGCATTTCAAACTGAATCTCAATTTAAGGGAACATATAAGGAATCAGCTCAGTCTTAAACATTTGGATATTACATCAATCACCTTGTAGCCAAAAATAATGGACTATCGCAGAAAAAAAAAAACCAAAATTATCACAAAACTTTGACACACAAAATGATATACTACAACGATATGAGCAAAGTATTGTGAGAAATCGGGGTTATTCGGATAAAAACATGAAACTGTGGGATCACTTGAAGATTTTAAAGATAAATAATCCATTTCTACATTTGTTTTGTCTCCAGATTTGATTGAATTCAAAGTCAATTACCACAACAAGAATAATTTAAAATTGAGTGTAAAGTTAAAAATCACTCGAGGAATCGGCTTTAGTAATAGTATACGGACGTTTTCGAAAGAGAATTACAAATTAATGCAGTCGCTCTATCAGTATTGGTTTGAAAGTTATTTCAAAACTTTTATTGGGTTTTTAAAGTAGTAAAATGAATTCAACAATGGAAACAATTTATTATGGACGTAAGTTTTTAATTAATAATTAAGTTATTTGATTAGGTCTAGTCAAGTTAAATCGAAATTGGAAAAAGTTGGTGGGGAATCAGTTTACTGGATGTATTCCCATTAGATTAAAATCCCCTATGAACGCCTAAACCAAGTATAGTCGTCAATATCAATCTAAAATCTATGAAGCGAGAACCATTGGATTGCAATAATGTGAACCTGATAAAATACATGTTTTTGATCCGATCGGGATATTATATCCAGTGATATAATGAATAACAAAAAACTACAACAATTGGGTAAACCCTTTGTATAATAAAATTCGTTAGCAAAATCCAATGACTCAAACATGTGGTCAACAGTCCTTGCATGGTTTAAATCAATGTTATATGTAAAACGATGTAGGTTTAATAATCTATTAATAAAAATGTCTGTTATTTTATTGACTTGGTTAGGTTATAAGATTATGCTGGTGGAATAATTATTAAAAGAATTAGTATTATGAATGAATAATATTTTACGCCAAAGTATTGTTATAAATGATTTCCATTTTGGGCTGGACGTGAAATTCAGATCGAATTGGAAGTATGAAGGTGAAGATCGTTTGCCAAATGGTATATGTAGAGAGTTAGAAGGTACAAAGTGGAATTTTCTATGTCAATGATCAAGATAAACTTTACAGTTTGAAAATTATTTCCCAAATTAGATTAATAAATATTCAATCATATCCGATATTTGTTTTTTCCCTGATAAATATCTTGATTGTCCTACGTGATCATTCTAATTGTGCGCTTACAAAAATGTTAATTGCTGGGTTAGATTATTTAAAAAATTAATACAAGTTTTTGATTAAAAATTATATATTATTAATTTTGTATTTATTACTCATATGCAATTGTAAGATTGCAGGTTAAAGCAGATTAATCATGTTCTCTTAGTTTGTGTTAAATTTTATTTTTTAATGGTGTAAGTTTTGCTCCCCAATGTCGTGAAAGTATTCACATGGTGATGAAAAATTATATTCATACGTGCGTGGCATGTAATACTCTCAATTCTATTGGGTGAATACATATACGCAATTATGAATATAAAGCAATGTTTAAAAATATACCATCACTTTTTTTATATACCTAAAATTTTAAACTCAAC